>CAUYPK010033566.1:0-29505 GCA_963574355.1 Loris lydekkerianus
TGCCTAGTAGAGGAATTATAGGATTGAATGGCAGATTTATTTTTAGATCTCTAAGTGTTCTGCAAACATCTTTCCAAAAGGAATGTATTAATTTGCATTCCCACCAGCAGTGTAGACGTGTTCCCTTTTCTCCACATCCACCCCAACATCTCTGGTCTTGGGATTTTGTGATATAGGCTAGTCTCACTGGAGTTCTGAAACTGTCTGCTATCTGAATTTCAGAATCTCTTGGCATGTCTGGAAAATTGTCTTTCATAATTTCATGGAGAATGGCCTCTGTCTTTGCTAGGTCACTTCATCACTTTCAGAGATTCCAATGAGGCCGATATTAGCCTTCTTCGAATTATCCCAGAGCTCTCTGAGAGAATGAAACGTTTTAGCTCTCCATTTCTCTTCCTTTTTGAGAGTTTGGGAGCATTCAAAGGCTTTGTCTTCAATATCAGAAATCCTTTCTTCTGCTTGCTTCACTCTGTTACTGAGGGATTCTACTGTATTTTCAGATCTTTGAGGGCTGCAAATTCTTGCTTCAGTGCATCAAAATCTTTGGTGGATTTGTCTTTAAATTCGTTAAATTCTTGAGACAACTTTTGAATTTCTCCTCGAGATTCTTATTCTGACTTTTAAATTGCTGCTTGAATTTCTAATTCCAAATTTTCCTCCATTTTATTAATCTTGTTTGCAATCCAAATTCTGAATTAGATTTCTGACATCTTGGCCAGCTGTTTATGAATGGAATCTTCAGTTACATTTGCCATCTCTTTCCTTGGGGGGTGGGTTGATCTATTCTGTTTATTCATATTACAAGAATTTTTCCACTGATTCCACCCCATGATTGTTTTACACCATCTTCCTCCCCCCCCCCCGGAGCTTTGTTGAGGACCCATACAGTGCTATGGCCTGAGAAACTGGGGACCTGTTTGGTATGGTGTGGCTAAGAGCTTCTGTCTTGTTTTCAGTTGGTCTCTGTTCGACTCTAGTGAAACAGTTACTCTGGTTGAAGTCTCAGCTGTGGAGAAATACCAGCAATTAAGTCACCCCACCCCCCCACAGGCAACAATTGGACAAGGAAAATCAAACCTTCCTCCAACCAACACACCCAAAGCACCACCTGACTCGTCCTCAGGAGATTGGCTCAGTTCAAAAGGTCCAAATCAATTGTCTTAGTCAACACCTGTCTCAGGTGGGAGAGTTCAAAAGATCTCTGGCAACTGGATCGCAGGAGTCTGGTGACTACTCAGATATGGCTTGGTCTTTTCTCTGTTGAGTCAGGAGGACCCCCCCCCAGCAAATAGATCAGTCTGGGAAGGTTGATGACTCCTTCCCCACCTTGCACCTCTGTCATACTCAGTCACTGATAGCCCGACAGGGCTGTGGCTTAGTTGCCTGTAGTGAACAGGTACTCCAGGGGTTTTCAACTGCCTGAATCACAAGGAAATCTATTTCTTCACAGCCAGCCTGCTGTGCTATGTCTCTATCTAGCATGGGGAAGTGAGGCCTGACAATCTCGGGCGCTTGATGGAGGCCGGGGGTGTGTTCACTCAGTTCCAGCCCCACCCCTGATTGATGTTACTGACAGAACAGAACAGAAAAACTTTGCAGGAATTTGTTTCAGTTCTTGCTAAATTCCCCTGCAGAAAAAAAGCTGTTTTGATTTCCCAGAGCCTGTGCCTCAGGCTCTGTCTTTGCTCCTGCAGGTTTGTATTTGGCTACCTGTCAGTTCTAGCCTCCGTCTTCCTTTGTCTATAGGCTGATGATCCCCTGAGGGTTGGGTGTGTCTTAGGCTCAGTTAATAGGTCCTCTGCTCAGCCCTGCCTGGGGAACTTCTTGGCTCTGTGCGTGCATTTCAAGTCCCTGCACTCCACCCAGGCCAGTACTGCCTAAGGCAAACCCGTTACTCATGGTATCTGAGTTTCCGTCCCAGATCTGTTCCATGGTGGTTGCCACCTGAGTAGATGCCAGGCCTCCTCTGGTTGCCCAGGGAGATGGGGGTGTGGTTTTGGAATACCCCAGAGTGAGTGCTAATGTTGCCATAAGATGGCTTTTGCTCTGTGCCTCGGGGCACTGCCAGTCTGGTGTTGTTCCCTCTCAACTGACTGTCCTCTTCTCACTCCCATGCTGTAGAGTCAGCACTGACCAGCTGCAGTTTAAGCCCTGTCCACACCCCTTGAGAAATCACCCAAGAATCTGGACTCCTGAGGGACATGCATCCAGACCTCAGAGTGAGATTGGAGGGGAGTGCTAGGAGCCCAGAGTTGCATGTAGAGAATATATACAGTTTTATGCTTGGCAGGAGAATGCCGTGCCAGGGGAGGTAGGTCCATTTTTTAGAGGATCTCTCCCGTGGAGTGTAGTGGGAGGACCTTTGAACTCTGCTTGTTTGTTTGTGGGGTTCTCTGGGCCATTCTTATGGAGAGGGGACTCATGTCCGCTTGGTGATGGATTTTGTACCTTTTGTTTGTATCCTTGGGGTCACAGCTCACCTCAGCGGGGTTGACGTGTGTTCTTTAACCTTCCCTTGGTGCAGTTCTAATCCACCAGGTGACTTGCTAAATGTCTGTCCTTTAACTCTCCTTCTGGACGGGAGCCTCTGTGGAAAGCTGACTTCAATCAGCCATCTTGTCTCCACCCCCAAAAGGCTGGAATCTTATTCTTTGAGAAAGACTTGATTTTCCAAACAATTTAAAGAACCACATCATTCCATTTTTTTCAAATGAGAGATATTTCATGGAATATTACATTGATAAAGGATTTTCCCACTCAGGCCTAGACAGAGAACCCCTATTTTTCAGGTTCAGGTGAGGTCAGAAATCAGAATCCCATCTCTAGGCACAAACAGGCGGCATCCTTCAGGCCACACCCTCTGAACTCCAGCAAGGCCACAAACAATGCAGACTGAAACATTTTGGGTGGCTCTGCCTTGACTAGGGAGCTCATACCCTAAATCTCCTCCCTACACCAAAAACTGCAATGACCTAATAACTTTGCCCAAAGGGAGGGACTGCATTCATTTATTTGTTAAAGCATTAATTCAGCTTGCAAAGGAGCTTTTCCACCTACAAAATCCTGGCCAAAATTTCTCTTAGGTCCAATATATGTCTCTAGACCTAGTACCCATGCAGGAGACCACCAACTTGGGCCTCCTCCTCCATGCCAGAATGCTTGGTGCTCTCCACTCCCTCTGCATGCCCCTCCATCCAAAAGATTCCCATTTTATCACTAATTGAGCCCGTGGGCTCAATTTTTGTATCACCAAGACCAAGGTTTCTCTGAAGAAAGAAATTGCAGTAACAAAACCACAACATAGGCATTATTTCTGATGTCTTTTCATTGCCCTTCTATGTCTCACATGGCCATATGGCCGCCAATGACAAGACCTATGTTCAAAACAGAAAGCGGAAAACCTAGAACATCCAGTTTATCTCAGAATAGCCAGGGGGACATACTAAAGCATGGTAACATTGCATGAACAAAGATTAATTTGAAATACATAAGCATCAAGTCCCTTTAACATATGTTTTTGTCAACTGAAGCAGGTGATTTAGATCTGTCTGGTGAAGTTAGCCTTCTTGAAATCCCATGTGGTGAAAATAAGATGAAGTCAATCAGGCTATGCCCAACATGACATAGCTGGTCTAGTCAGTTTAGGTCCCAACTGACCTTCACCATTTACCTCACATTCTTATTGTTTTGTAAATTTAGTCCATCCTAAAAATGACTATCTTGAATAGTTTAGAATTGATTTATAAAATTGACTTTTTAAATGGAAATATTGTAATAGGTCACTGAATTACACTGATTATTGTGTAAAATAAGAGTTAATGTGGTCTTTACTTTTAATTTTTATCTATAAAACTGTGATTTTGGAAATTGAGGAAGAGAACAATCTTGGAGAGGCTACTCCCACTGTCCTCTAGAATTGCTGGCCTTCTGACAAAGTTCGGTGGACCTACTGCTGTTTCAGCATTTTGGCTGACAGTGACAGGTGGCCAGACTCTCATTGCCCAGTAACATTCTCACCTCTCTTGCTTAAAGATTTTACAATGATCTCATTTAAATTGTATGCCCTCTATGCCTGTTCACTTCAGCCTGTTTTAAAAGCTAGCATCTTCTCTCTAGAATTGTCAGACAGTAAATTTAAGGTTTGTGAGCCATGTGATCTCTTGTGACAACTACTCACTTCTGCCATTGTACTGCAGAAGTCAACATGCTTTGACAGGCTAAGGAGAACTCCTGGGGCAGGGCCAGGTACATCTTTTGTTTCGGGAGGGGAGGTAGTGGAAGGACTTAGGCACCTAACATTTCCAACTATTGTTAAAAGGGGTGAAGAGGTTGAAGGTCAGTCTTCCAGAATTGCTTCTTAGCTGGATAGGGTTGTAGTTGTCCCCAGTGGAATAAGTTGGGTGTTAATAGGGTCATACAGGTTTGGGATACATTGAGAGAGGGTATGGGGTGTAATGAGAATTGGGTTACAACTGTAGCTAACACCTTTTTATCTTGTCTTGAATAAAAGAAGACAGGAATTGGATGATACAAGGGGCAATAGTTATTAATAGAATAATTACAGTAAAGGGACCCAAGAAGGGTGTTATCAGCATCTCCATGGGCTATCAAATCAGGATTCCTCATGTTGAGGACATAGATGTGTGGCTTGTTACTGAGGTCAGGTGATGTCCTCTTGGAGCAGGCCAGAGTTATTGGTGTAGAAACAACATGCTTCCTGTAAGAAAGTGCATAGGTCACTTTCCTCCATCGTGAGTAAATCTAAACCTCTGAGGTTTTGGATAACTACCAATGCCAGGTTGTGTTCCTAATCCTGTATGAGTTGTAAATGATCAGAGAATTTTTGGAGGCTTTTGGCCAATGCAATGGGTGTTAATTGGAACTGGTGAGGCCAATTCCTAGTCTGACAGTTCTGGTGGAAACTCATTCTGTGATGCCTAGTCCTAGGAGAGGGATTAATTGGATGGAATGTTTAGTTCTAAGTAAGGTGTGAATAGGGACTGGAACAAGTCATACATTAAGGAATAGCAGGACTAGAGTGCAGGTTCTAGTCCCATTTGTTAGAAAACTTAGATAGGAAGAGGTTCCGTATAGGAAAAAGACTTCAGTATCATCAAGGCAAGTGGAAAAGTTGAAGGAAAGGAACAGCTCTTCAGTTCTACATGTTTTATGGGGGTGCTTTCAATGTACATGATGGAGAGGGTTCTTGCTAGAATCACTCTGGAGAAAATTTGTATAGGTGGTAATGTAACAGAATTTTTTTAGGGAAGAAGTAGAACTTGTTTTGGGTTAGGTGGTCAGTGAAGTTGTTAGCAGGTATGGGGATATAGTAACAAGAGGCTTGAGTTTGTCCAGTGTTTTTAATTGAAGGGAGTTAAGATTGGACAGTAGGAACTGGAAAGTAATAAAGGGTGAGCAAAAGAACTTTATCTCTGAGTGAATTAAGAAACTGTGGAATATACAGGTAGGTTATTATTTTAATGATGTAGATAGAAGACAGAAAAAGTGGTCTTTAAAATTTAGGAAGAATAAATTACCTGGTGCTGATATTTACTAGAATTAATTTTCTCACCTTTGTCAGTGATTGAGTTACTTAAGGCCATTCCAGTGTGATGAAGTTAAGACCATTTCAAAGTTTGACTTATTGGTCAAATGGAAGCAGTTTTTGTCAACTTAAGGGACCACCAACTTCAGGAGGTTAACGTAGTCTCCTCTCTTAAGGAGGATACATACTTGCTTTCGGTGTCTTTCTGCTTTGTAGAGAGGACACAGTTCTAGCATCTCAGCAGAGGATGCTTCTTTAATCATAGTGGAGGCAGAAGGCAGGGTTTTTTTTTTTTTTATAGTTTGAGATTCATTGAGGATACAAAGAAATAGGTTATACTGATTGTGGTTATTAGGTAAAGTCCCTTTTGTTATTGTGTCCCACTGCCAAGAGGTGTGTCATTCACTGTGACATCCAACCCCCTCCATCCTCACTTCTCCCCATCCCTCATTCCCCTACCATCTTGTATTACATCATCTAATGCTTTTATATTAGAATTAAGTACATTGGATTCTTGCTTCTTCATTCTTGTGATGCTTTACTAAGAAGAATGTGGTCCACCTCCATCCAAGTTAATACAAAAGATAAATTCTTTATATTTTTTAATTATGAAATAGTACTCCATGGTATACATATAACACAGATTTTTTAATTCATTCATGGGTTGATGGGCGTTTAAGTTGTTTCCACATTTTGGTGATTGTAAATTGAGCTGTGATAAACAGTCTAATGCAAATGTCCTTATGATAAAATGATTTTTTTTCTTCTAGGTAGATGCTTAGTAATAGAATTACAGAATCAAATGGGAATTCAAGTTCTTTGAGGATTCTCCATACTTCCTTCAAAAATGATTGTATTAGTTTTCAGTCCCACCACCAGTGTTAAAGTGCTCCCTTCTATCCACATCCATGCCAGCCTCTGCAGCTTTGAGACTTTGCAATGTGAGCTATTTTCACTTAGATTAGGTGATATCTCAGGGTGTTTTTATTTGCATTTTCCTGATGATCAAGAACTATATGTGTCTTTTCAAATGTTTGTTAGCCATTGGTCTGCCTTTGTCAGAGAAGGTTCTGTTCATATTTCTTGCCCAGAGGAAGATGGATTGTTTACTTTCTTCTATTGATTATTGAATTCTCTGTAGATTCTAGTAAAAACCATATGTCATATGGATACCCTGCAACATCTTTTCCCATTCTGAAAGTTTTTGTTTTACTTCTTGTCTCCTTAGCTGTGCAGAATATTTTCAGCTTAAGTAAATCCCCTTCGGTAATTTTTGTTTTTGTGATGGCCTCTGAAGTCTTTGTTGTAAAATCTTTCCCCAGTCTAATATCATCAAGAGTTTTCCATACACTGTCTTCTAAGATTTTTATCATTTTGTGTCTTATATTTAAGTCTCATCCATTTTGAGTCAATTTTTGTAAGGGATGAAAGGTGTGGGTTGAATTTCAGTCTTTTACAACTGTTTCTCCAGTTTTCCCAGTACCATTTGTTGAATAGGGATTCTTTTCCTCAGTGTATGCTTTTTTTTGGTTTATCAAAGATCAGATGGCAAGTAGACACTGATTTCATCTCTTGGTTTTCTATTCATTTCCATATGTCTATGTTTCTATGTTTGTTCCAGTATCATGCTGTATTGATTATTATGGACTTATAATATAGTCAGAAGTCTGCTAGGGTGGTGCCTCCAGCTTTGCTTTTTTTCTTTTTATTTTTTTGGTTTGTTTATTTGTTTTTTGTTTTTACTAAGAATAGCCTTAGCAAAACAGGTTTTTTCTGGTTTCATACAAAATGAAGTACTATTTTTTCCAATTCTTCAAAATATTATGTTGGTATTTTAATGAATATTGAATTGAATCTCTACATTGCTATGAGTAGAATAGACATTTTGACATGCTGAGTCTTCCGACCCAAGATCATTTAATATTCTGCCATTTGTTAGTGTTCTTTTCTTAGGTTTTCATAAAACTCTTGGAAAAGATCTTTGACCTCTTTTGTTAGGTATATTCCTAAGTATTTTATTTTATTTACATCTACTGTGAGGGAAATTGTGTTTTTGATTTGCTTTTCAACATGTCTGTTATTGGCATATACATCTTTGTCCTTTAGTTTCTGGGTGTTTACTTTGCTGGTCCTTTGTGATGGTCAGTGTGTAGGATAGGTCTAATATTTTCTATAGAGCTAGTCCTATTGTGGCAAACTTCCTCAATGTTTGCATATCAGTAAATGATTTGATTTCTCCATAAATTATAAAGCTTGGCTCTGCAGGATATAAAATTCTAGGCTGAAAACTGTTTAAGAAGATTAAAGTTAGATGAAAATTGTGCTCTGCCTTGAAAAGTTTTATTAGAGAAGTTTATAGTCACCCTGATGGATTTGCCCAGGTAGGTTAAATAGTGCTTACTCCTGGCAGCTTGCAGAATCTTCTCTTTTGTCTTGACTTTGGACAGGTTCATGGCAATGTGTCTTGAAGAACTGTATTTAAGGTGTGACAACCTGGGGTTCAAATTTCGCTGAAAGGAGTCTGTCAGAATCTTCGGTGACGTATGTGAAATTTTCATTTATGATATCCTCCATTAGGCTTTCCATTCCTCTGGAGTGTTCTTCTGCCACTTCTGAGATACTGATAACTCATGTTTGAATGCTTCATGGAGTTCCCTAATTCTGTCAGTAAGTATTCTGCTTCCTCTCTCTCTCTCTCTTTTTTTTTTTTTCTGCCCCTTTAACTGCCTAAGTTAGCTCAAGAATTTTATCCTCAACCTCTGAGATTCTTTCTTCTACATGGTCTAATCTGTTATTAATATTTTCTACAGCATCTTTAAGTTCTCTGATTCATTGCTTCATTTCCTTAAGCTCTGTTATATCCTTTCTATAATTTGCATATCATTCATCTCTTATTTGATTTTGTTTTTGGATTTCCTTTTGTTTTTTTTCACTTTCAGAGCAATTTCCCTCATTGTTTAGACCATCCATATTTTAAATTCTCTTTCTGTCATTTTTAACATTTCTTTGTAGGTGGAATCCTCTGAAGTAGCTATCTCATGATCACTTTGTGTGGGTTGCTCTGTTCTGCTTTTTCATGTTGACAGGAATTTTCTGATGTTTCTTGTGTGTGTGTGTGTGTGTGTGTGTGTGTGTGTGTGTGTTTTCTTTTTCTTTTTTTGTATTGTTGGGGATTCACTGAGGGTACAAGGAAATAGGTTACATTGATTGCATTGGTTAGGTAAGGTCCTGTTTATAACTGTGCCCTGCCCCCAAAAGGTATGTAACATACTATAACCCCCCCAACACTCTCCCTCCTTCCCTCTCTTTGTTGTCCCCTTCCCTCACCCTGCACTACATACTAGGTCATTGATTGTCCTCTTATCAGAATTAAGTACATAGGATTCTTTCTTCTGCATTTTTGTGATGCTTTCCTAAGAAGAATGTGTTCTACTTCCATCCATGTTAATACAAAAAATGTAAAGTCTCCATTTTTTTTAGTGGCTGAATAGTATTCCATGGCATACATATATCACAGCTTGTTAATCCATTCTTGAGTTGGTAGACATTTAGGCTGTTTCCACATTTTGGCAATTGTAAATTGTGGTACAATACAGTCTAGTGCAATTATCCTTTTAGTAAAAGGATTTTTTTTTTTTTCTTCTGGGTAGATGCCCAGTAATGGTATTGCAGGATCAAATAAGAGGTCTAGTTTGAGTTCTTTGAGGGTATTCCACACTTCCTTCCAAAAAGGTTGCATAAGTTTGCAGTCCCATAAGCCTTGTAAAAGTGCACACCCGTTTCCACATTCATGCCAGCATCTGAACTTCTGAGATTTTGTGATGTGGGGTAATATCACTGGGGTTAGGTGATATCTCAGAATGGTTTTGGTTTTCATTTATCTAATAATTGGGGATGATGAAATTTTTTTTATGTGTTTGTTAGCCATTTATCAGTCTTCTTTAAAGAAGGTTCGATTCATCTCTCTTGCCCATTGATGTAAGGAATTGTTGGCTTTATTCATGTTGAATAATTTTACCTGTCTGTAGATCCTAGTTATCGAGCTTTTGTCTGATTCAAAATATGCAAACAGCCTTTCCCATTATGTAGGTTTTCTCTTTGCTTTGGTTGTTGTCTCCTTAGCTTTACAGAAGCTTTATAGTTTAATTAACTCACATTTGTTTATTTTTTGAATTCTTTTCTAATTAGAACATTGAAGAGTATAGGCATAGGTGGTACATTTCTTAAACTGATCAAAGCATCTATGACAAACTCACAGCTAATATTTTACTGAATGAAGTAAAACTGAAAGCTTTTCCACTTAGAATTGGAACCAGACAGGTTGTCCTCTATCACCACTACTATTCAACATAGTGCTGGAAGTTCTAGTCAATACAATCAGGCTAAAGAAGGAAATAAAGGGCATCTACATCAAAGAAGAGGGGATAAAGCTCTCCTTCTTTGCTGATGATATGATCTTACACTTAGAGAACCCCAAAGATTCCACCAGAAGATTCCTGGAAGTGATAAAAAAAAAAATACTGTAATGTCTCAGGATACAAATGTCCACAAAGCAGTAACCTTCAATAACAGCCAAGGATGAGAAGCTAATTAAGCTTTACAGTAGTGTCAAAGAAAATGCAATACCTAGGAATATACCTTACAAAAGGACCTCTATAAATAAAATTATGAAACCCTAAGAAAGCAAATAGTAACAAATGGAAGAATATACCATGCTCATGGCTGGGAAAAATCAACATTGTTAAAATGTCTATATTCCCCAAAGCAATCTACTGATTCAATGACATCCCTATTAAAATAGCAATGTCGTACTTCTAAGACTTGGAAAAAATAATTCTTCATTTTATATAGAACCAGAAACAATTCTATATTGCTAAGACCATTCTTAGTAATAAAAACAAAGTGGGGGGAATCCGTCTACCAGATTTTAGGTTTTACTACAAGGACATAATGGTCAAAACAGCATGGTATTGGCACAGGAATGGAGACATCTGGAGTTGAATACAAAACTAGGAAATGAGAGTAAGATCTTACAGCCACCTAATTTTTAACAAAACAAACAAGAACATATACTGGGGGAAAGAACCCCTATTCAATAAATGGTGCTGAGAGAACTGGATATCCACACATAAAAGGATGTAACTAGACTTGCACCTTTCTCCACTCACAAAAATTGATTCAAGCTGGATAAAAGACCTAAATTTAAGTCATGAAGAGATTAAAAATCCTCAAAAGAAGCATGAGGAAAACACCTAAAGATATCAGCCTGGGGAAAGACTTTTTGAAGGCTTCCATGGCAATTTCAACAACAAAAATAAACAAATGTTTTCTTGCTATCTGTTTCCTTGCCTTACTTTTTCCTTTTATTTTTTCCTCCTGTTTAATTTACTTTGTGTCTGTCACTAAATGCTGAAGTGCCTGTTTGAAATGTTTCCTTTTAAAAGGAACAGAAGAGTGAAGAGCAAGAAGGGATAAAAAATCAAAATAGAGAAAAGATAAAGAAAAGGGGGGGAGGAATAAAAGGGAAGACTGACAAAAAAGAAGGGAGGAACCAAAAGAGAGACGCAGAAGTAATCATGGCATAAAATATGCTACTTTCACCCACACTCCAAAATCTCAACCTCTGGGGGGCTGGGTTGGGTAGGTCCCTGGGGGTCTGGAGCTCTTTGCCAGTCTGAACAGACACAAGCCCCACCTCCACCAAATAGAGAAGAAAAACAAAAAGTACTATAAACCAAACTAAAACAAACAAAAAAACCTTAAAGGATAAAACTGGGGGAAAAAACAATAAGGACAGAGAAAGTAGCAAAAATGAAGCCCTTATTATTAAAGAAGGCAACAATGAAAAGTTATATTTACACAAGAAAAATAAAGAAAAATGTCTAGGGGGAAAAAGTTTATATATACATAAATATATAACCAAGATATATATATCTTGATATCTTGGTGAATATTGCCTGGGCAATAGGTAATCTTCTGGGGTATGAAATGCTAATCACAATGCTGATACAGCTGTATAAGATGGAAACTGGACATCTCTACTGACTTCTTTGCCCTCAGACCCCACAGGGTTGGGAACCTGAATCTCTCCTCAGCCCATTTAATAGACACACCTTGACCTTTCCAAACCACGTCCCTTGGTTAAGCAGTAGGTTTCCCAGGGAAGTGTGTGTTGCTAGGATTTCTCCAAAAGTGGCTGCCTCCTTATCAGGTGTGCCAGAACCAGCCTTGCTCTAGGACCCTGAGGGCTGAGCCTGCCAGGCAGCTCTCCCACAATGGTTGCACCTAGCCCTCAGCTGAACAATGAAAGCTCCATTTCACCCCACCATGTCAGTCCTGACCTCTAGGCACTGTTCAAAGTCCCTTGCTCACTTCCCCAAGGTCTCCTAAGGTAACTGACCTTTAACATAAATGTGAGTGTGTGTGTGTGTGCGCACACGTGTGCAAGTGTCTGTGTATCTTGAGTAGTTTAGGGCAATTGATATAAGAGATTTAAATTTTAAATTAAAAAATTGTTTTAGGACATGGGTTATGGCAATTATTATTTATTATGGGTCATGAGTTATGGCAATTATTGTTTAAGGTAAAGGTTGGTATGGTTTTTGCTTTTATATATAATGCTGTGATTTTGGAAATAGCAAAACAGAACAGTCTTAGAGAGGCTACTCTCACTGTTCTCCAAAATCACTGGCCTTCTGACAAAGTTTGGTGGACCTATCCACATCTCTGCATACTGGTTGAAAGTGACAAAGCCACCCTTTGTCCAGTAATAGATGTGGTTGAAGTCAAAATTGGTCACTCTTCTGCCAGGTGGGATGAGGACACAGAAGTGGATATTCCTAGGTGCAGGAAAGCTGGGATTTTTTTGTCCTTCTTGGCCCTCTCCATGGGATGAGAGATTCTGTGTTTTGCAGCTTGTTGATAGTCCCCTGGGTAGACGAGGGTTCTCCCTAACTCCTCTATTCTGCTCCAGGCTTCTCCATTCTGGTTCTTTCTGTAACTGTCCTGTATTCTTTCTTTTCCTTTTTCTCATATTTATCTGTGTAGTTTGTCTCTGTGGGGCTGCTGAGCACCTTGATTTCTTTTCTCTTTGATCTACACCCTAATTTCAACTACTCTTGGCTTGCTTCAGTCTAGTTTTCCTCCTTCTGGACAAGAGCTTATGATGAAAACTGCCTCTAGTTAGTCATCTTGCCCCCCCCCCCCCATTGAGCTTCTTTAAGACATTTATTTAGAATTAGCTCCTAAGGAGTTTATGTATCTATATCCTTTAAGAGTAAGAGTAGCCTCTCCAAGATTGTTAGGTTCCACCATTTCCAAAATCACAGTTTTATACATAAAAGTAAGAACAGTAAGCAAGAACAGTACTAATCCTTATCTTAATACTAACTGCCATAACTCACGACCCATAATAAACAATAATTGACATAACCCACATTATAACACTCCAATTCAAAAGTTAATCTCTTAAATCAATCACCCTAAACTATTCAGGTTAAGGCTGAATTTACAAAATGACAAGAATGGGACAAATGAGGTGAAGGTTACTCAGAACATAAAGACCAGACCAGCTGTGTCATGTTGGCCCTAGCCTGACTGACTAAATTTCATTTTTACATCTACTCTCAAACAGGCCATCGGTCAGGTGTGGTTATACTGCCTGGAGGGCCTGGGGGACATAGGCTACTGATGCAGATCAGCTTTAATAATTTGCTAAGTTGTGTTGAACCCCTCCTATGAAATAATGTGTCAGAATTCAACCAGAAATGTGGAGACAAAATTTGGAGGATTCTGCCTCTTTCTTTTTCCCTTTGTTTATTTTTATCTTTCTAGGAGCCATAATTTCTTCCTATTCTTATATTATAATTTCTATACTAGAGATAGGTAGTTTTTGAGTGTCTCTGGAGTACATGTGTTGTACTAATTAAAATTGGCCCCATCTAAGTGTCACAAAAATTGAATTATCTGTAACTTTTCAATGACCATTATTCCCAAGCAACTTTGCCAGCTCCTTTTAATTTTTTAGCACCTTTGGGGAGCTGGGTTTTTGTATTATGTCCAGGAGGGTGAGAATAACAGAATACAACTTCTTTACTATCTGAATCAAATGTAGAAGTCTGTGCTAAAGATTCCAATTCTCTATTAAAACTGGCCATATATTTTTATGTATTTTTCTTTCTTCACACACATAATGCACACACAGGCAAACATCACATCATAACTTTTTAAAAACATGTAGTATATGTAGTGATGTTCTTTTTAAGACTGATACTAATGACCTGTGTCATCTCTCTTCTTAAACAGTTTATGTAGGGGGTTATTTCATAAAATCCTTCCTGTTGCATGACTTTGTATTGGGATTTATTTTTAACTATATAATCATGGTTATACAATATCATGTATCTCTGATTAGACATTAAAAGTCCATTTTCTTGTTCTTATAGCTTACCCACCAACTTCATGGTCAGCCCAGATAATATACCTCATGTTGTTTTCTGACTTTAATCACCTGTCAAATTATGACATGGTGACTTTAAAACAGTGGTTTTCAACCTTCCTAATGCCATGACCCTTTAAAACAGTTCCTCATGTTGTGGTGAACCCCACTATAAAATTATTTTTGTTGATACTTCATAACTATAAATTTTGCTACTGTTATGAATTGTAAATATCTGATATGCAGGATGATGTTAGGGGACCAACATCATTTAAGAACTGATGCTTTAAAACATAGTTATTCTAAGATAGCAGGACAAAATACTTATTAACTAATTCTTTTCCATATTGCTAGATCTGTACAATATTTTCAGCCACATACATATACACAATGTTTGTTATTCTTTTAGCTATGCAATACTTAAATTTCAATTAATGGAGAATATTATAAATATTGTCAGAATTCTTCTTGCAATGATTGAAGGGCTGAAAAAGATATCCTTCTTTGTTTTTCACAGTTAAGTGATATAAAATGTACTTACATTCCATTCAGCTACCAGTCATTTTCAATAGTTTCCCATTTCATTTATTTTTTATCTCTGGTTGTGTCTGTGTCTCCAGCTTTTGTCCTATCATTTCTTCAATTCACTTAGTATATATAACCTCTCAGCAGGTGCATATTCAGCCCCCCAACCCATTCTCATATAATTTGGTCATTTCTCAAACTTTATATCTCAGTCTAAACATCAATTACACAAAGAGTTTTTTAATTACTTTATTTGATTACAATATTTTAGTCTTTCATAAAATTCTCCTATAATGTACCTTGTTTTCTTCACAGCACTATTGTTGATCTGTTTTTCTATAGGAAGTTTATATAGAAAGTAATTGTCAATTGGACCAACTGACAGGGTACATGTGTCAACTGGTGAAATCTGCCTGCTGTTTTCCTGTTTGTCATCTTTTCCCCTTCTATAATATACAAACTAGGAGTGGACAAAGTTTATTTCCTTTGTTTCTGATACAATATTCCTATCATCCATCATAGTACCTAATACATGTGTACACTGAATTAATATTTCTTAACTAAATGAATTGATTTATTTGGAAAGTGAAATAAATGTTTTTTTTTTTTTTTTTTTTTTTTTTTTTAAGAAATATTCTATGTTCAAAGCTATAGAATTTTGGCTTGTCATGTTTTAAACCAGAGAACTTCATAGATTGATTACTTTTTATATTGTTTAATTCTTCTTAATAAATAGGTATAGATGTGCATATAAATGGCCTATCAAAATATTGTTATAGGGTATGCTTAACGTAAAAAAATATTAAACATAGAATTGCATAAGAGCAATAATGCTTCAAGTCATTACTTGATTTTACTTTCTTATATAATGGCTTTCTGTTTCTTTTCTTTTCTTTTTTTTTATATATATATATACTAGTATCCAGAAGCAATGAGTTTGGAGGGATTTTCAGTTACTATAGCTCAACTGCTTGGCCTTAATATAGGATTAACATATGATGACATCACAAAGTGTTCTTGTCCACGAGCTACATGCATAATGAATCATAAAGCAGTGTAAGAAAACTTTCTTAATTAATTTTACATATATTTTATTAGGTTATTTCCAAAATATGAAGTTATTAAACTTAAACATTCAACTTCATATCAGAAATTGAAAAGGTATGTCATGCTTAAAGAGATATCTCAAACAATTTTTTGTAAAGAAGGAGAAATATGGAAGATGTAATATATTTTATTATTTAAAAATTTTTATTCAAGAGTATTAGTGGGAGAAATTTAAGGTTAATAAAAACTCTGAAGGTTTGGGTGGCACCTATGTGTTAGTTGGTAGGGTGCCAGCCCTATATACCGAGGGTGGTGGGTTCAAATCTGGCCCTGGCCAAACTACAACAAAAAAAAAATAACTAGGTGCCTATAGTCCCAGCTACTCAGGAGGCTGAGACAAGAGAATCACCTAAGCCCAGGAGTTGGAGGTTGCTGTGAGCTGTGACACCACAGCACCCTACTGAGAGCAATAAAGTGAGACTGTGTCTCAAAAAAAAAAAAAAAAAACTCTGAAGAATTGTATGAGGATATACAACTTTTGTTGTGTGCAGTTTCTGTTGCTCAAGACAGAGATGCCTCAGAAGCTCAAACGCAATGAATCAACTCTTAATATCACTCTTAATATCATAGTCTGGAAGTATTGATTAATATTCTTAAAAAAATAAATAAGGATTTGAAGAGGAAAAAAAACGATGCTTTTATTTTCAGATGTTATAACTAACCACCCAGGAATATCAACAGAATCAATATACTACTAGAACAACAACAATGATAATAACATTAAACATTTATTAAGATATATGAGTCTTAAAAAATATCCCAATAGCCAGCAGTAAGCATACAGATGATCTGTTATAAAATTGTTAGTTTTTCAGACACATTTATAAATTCAGTATAATCCAAATCTATATTTTATATTACATTTTTTAAGAAACTTAATGAATTTCATAAGAAGAGATAAAATGGAGACGATAAATTTAGATAAATTTTTGATGAGTATGCGCTGGAAACACTATTACTTGTATAGTGATAGAAATACAGAAAAAGGAGGAAGCATGATGTTGGATATAAGACTTAACAATTAACCTCGTGTAAATTGTAGTGGAGAGGGTCTAGTACATATGTAGACACAGGGTTTATTAACCTGGATATATTTAATATTTGTAGTAGGAGAGAAGGAAAGCAAATATGTAGAGAGGTACATAGTCTAATTAATAGAGATAAAAGGGTATAGAAAAAATTATCTAATAGGAAACTAAGAGTAGGGAATACAAAATCTTTGATAGAAAGCATGAAATAATTATCTAGGACTGGAAATTAGAAGTGGCTTAAGAAATGTAATAAGATTGTTGAGCATTTTGAAAATGTATTAAAAATGTGTGATTGCAAACTTAATATGAATTCAAACAGCATAGCTGTTTGTTTTGATTCATTGCGTTTGAGCTTCTGAGTTGCATATGCAAAGAAAGAGAGGAATTTATGTTTTGCCAAGTGAATTTATTTCCATGACACTTCGAAAGAAGGACGTAGGAGAATCTGTATCCTTCTGCATTAACTAGATTTCAATTTTTCCTCTCCCTTAAACTTGTAGCTTTGGATAAGATAATATAAATATTTTTGGCAATTAACCCAGCTCACCCTACTTCTTTGTATCTAGTCCAGGATAGTAATCCTCCCATAAAAAATTAATAATTTTATATTCTCTTTAAATTATCATTTGCTTATTAAACTTCTGTATGCTTAGGAGTATATATCTATATATGTATCTATAGACTGATCAACACAGACATATCATATTGATATTCTTTCTCATGATGACCACCTTTTAAGCAGATATTTGAAAAATAAATTGTGTTTTTTCCACTTTAAACAAAAGTCCCATGTTCTAAATATTGATGTTAATTTTTTACTTGAAAATTATGTGGTCTAAGTAGTAGATAACTTCTAAGCACATATCTATTTATAAACTAACTTCATATGAAGAGATATTTGTATTCAAATTATGTAGCTTTTTGCACGAGATGCTTTCAAAAGCATAGGGATACTGATACTTCTTATAAAATAAAGCAGTTTAACATAATAAAGAAAATTTGATTAAATGGCATTTTCCCCTATGATCTTTCTTTCACTTTTCACTGTTTGTTCCATATAAATGATGTCAGAAAAAACTAATGTATTTCTCTGTCCTTAAAGTCTTCCAAATTTGAAACCTTGGAAGTTATGCTTTTCTTTCTTTGGAGGCTCAAGACATGACCCAGAACTTCTGTCATCTCATATTAAGCTGTTTAAGTATTACTATTTCAGACATAATTGCCTACAGTGTCACTGTCCAGTAGAACTAAAACATTAAAAATGGAAAAGAATCAGATGAAACAATCATGGTAATACATTTCATTTAAATTAATATATTAAAATACTGTCATTTCAATATGTAACCAACTTAAAAATTGTTCATTGGTTAAGATATTCTTGGGTACAAAATTTATGTTCACATTGGGTACAGAATATGAGAGAAAATAAAATAATCCAGCATCACATATTTATTAAATGAATAAAGTTTTAGGCAACTAGGAACAATGGGTGGAGCAGACATTGTTTGAAATCACTAGGTAAATACTGAACATGTTATGTTTGAAACCTTATTTACATATATAAGACAGCTTTCAGATACTTCAACAGAAATACAGCTTTGTGTCCACACTAATTTTTCTGGGTTTTGTATTATAATATAAAATTTAGATAATATAACATTAAATTTCAAAAATATAAATAGAGAAGCTTATTATTACATGAAGCAAAAGTGCTGTGTAGAAAAACAAATATTGAAAGTAGAAAAAGAATGTTCACGGGCACAATTTATCAGGAAAGATCTCTCTAACGGGTACTGTTTGAACACACATCTGACTGAAATAAAGGAAGAAAACCTGGGATATACAAGAGAAGAGAATTTCAGGTAAAGGGAATGATAGGTAGATACATAGATACATAAGTGATACATAGACAGAATTATATAGAGAAATATATAGATGCATACAGACATTGATTTAACTACTATAACTTATTGCATTGCTATTCTGGAAAGGTACATATTCCATGCATTTTTTAAGAGAAAGTTGAAATAATAAATATTACAATTTAAAATTGAATTATAATTGATTCCATTTCTGCTAGGGTACACTTTTTTGAACTGGACATCTTGCAATTTATATGAGTATGTATGGGGCATTGCTTAGATGTGGGTTTATTAGCAAGTCTTATTTACTTGAGGAATATTATTTCATTTCAGGAGTTCCAGTGGTATAAAAATTTTTAGCAACTGCAGCATGCATGACTATAGAACATTTGTTTCAAAACTTGAGGTTAAATGCCTTCAGAACCTTTCAGATTTGACAGGATTATATCAAAGTCAACCAGTGTGTGGAAATGGGATTTTGGAACATAATGAAGAATGTGACTGTGGTAATGGAGAGGTGAGTAACAAAGATTGAAATTTGAGCACAATTTTTATGTTTCCAATAAAACATAAAACATTTTTAATAATATATATTGAATAATACATTCAACTATGTCTTCAATAAGTGAAATATGAGAATGAGGACGAATTAACATATACAAAGCACTTTCCCTCTTGAATTGAGAGACAAGTGTGTCATGAATATTAAGTTTATATATCTGTTCCCGGCCATGCCAGCAGATAGATGTTGAATGCATAGGTTAAATGAAATCCTTTATATTCACAATTCAGTTTCTAACTCATTTGATCTTATTTTCTATTTTCTTTACAAACTTCTAAATTTAATCCATATTTTCCCCATCTCTTGTGATTGGAGGAATTTCTAAACATTATAATGTATTTCCTTTACATTCTCAAACATTCCTACATTTACAAGGTTTTTATGTTTTATGATTTTTTTTTCCTATTTGTTCATTTCTTAATATACTTATATGTTCAATTGTTATTTGATTAACTGAATTCAATGCACATTATTCTCAACAGGTAGGACTATAAATTTAGTCTATTATAAATGTCATTGTTCTATAATATTTAACAATTCACCTTGATTTCAATAAAATAAATGTCTTCATGTCTCCTCAAATAGTTACATAAATTCCTTATTCCTAGAAAAACTCATGACCACCACATTTTTATGTATTATTAAATTCTTTCATGTAATGTTAGTCATCCTACATTCCATAAAGTGTTAAAACCCATGTGTTTTAGTCTAAGTGTATCTATATGTGTGTGTACCTATACATATGTATACACACAGAGAGATTGTACATATACATATCTAGTAGATATATTTCATATGTGTGTATACACATGCACACAGATTTCCAATTATCCCAATGCTATTTTAG
Organism: Loris lydekkerianus; assembly: GCA_963574355.1. Lineage (NCBI taxonomy): Eukaryota > Metazoa > Chordata > Mammalia > Primates > Lorisidae > Loris > Loris lydekkerianus. Next base: position 19,917 of record CAUYPK010033566.1, read on the forward strand.
TTACTGATAAGCAGTACTGTGCTCAAGTTGTTTTCTAATGTGGTACCCTCTATCTACTAATAAATACTGATTGTGTTTAATGAAATGTGAAATAAACCAATACAATCTGAAGGGGTTAGGTCTGTGCTTTGTGGGTTTCTATAATTACAAACTGTGACCTCAGTATTATGCTAAGCCATTAGCAGAGAGAGCTCACTGTGCTCAGAAGCGATTGAGCAGCCCTTGGGTGATTATGATGGTCATTAAGTAGATAAGTGTCTGATATTCCTTGCCCCAGTGAAGTAACTGTCTGAGGGATGTTCTACATCAAAGTTGAGGCCAGTTGATCAAATCCAGCTGCTGCCTATTTTTTATAAATAAAGTTTTATTAGAATACAGACATACCCATTTTTCCTTATATTTTATGGCCACTTCTGGGCTACGCAGCAGAAGTTAACAGTGTAATATATCCATATGAAAAGTAAATCTGAAAATATTTACAACTTAATCCTTTACAGAATTTTTTTCTAATTAAAAGGAAATTAGAGAGTAATTTGAACTATATGAAAATTAAATTAAATTAAAATCAAGACTTTACAGAGAGAATGTATACAGAATCTGTGATTACAAAGAATCTGTGATAACAATTTTGACACCAGAGGCTTCCAAACACCATCATAGTTAACACAGATTCTGTATCTCATCTTCTGGAAGCAAATGTAGTTTCTTTATAGAATAAATAAATAAACAAAATAGGTAAGCCCCACTAACATTACTAAAGAAATAAAAATTATCCATCTTTCTTTAAGGCTGAATAATATTCCAGGGTGTACATATACCACAATTTATTAATCCATTTGTGGGTCAATGAGCATTAATACAATAACTAAAAAAAAGCCAGAAAGGCTATGTTAACCAGTGTGATGAAAATATTTCAAATTATATATAAAACCAGCTCATGGTACCCCATGATTGCATTAATGTACACAGCTATGATTTAATAAAAAAAAAGAAAAAAAAGAAAATCATTCTTCTACAAGAGTAAGAAATAAAAGCCATCTAAATAAGAAAAGAAGTTAAATGGTTTATATTTGTAGAGGGAATAATCTTATATGTAGGAAACTCTAAAGTTATTCACCAAAATATTAGAACTAATAAAGTAAGTAACATTGCAGGATACAAAGTCAGTATACAAAACTCATCATTGCTTCTGTAAATTAACAACAAACTATGTGAAAAATAAATCAAGACAACAATATCACTTATAACAGCAACAAAATGATGAAATACTTGGAGAGAAATTTAAGCAGGGAAGTGAAATAGCTGTACACCAAAAAATTCTAAAACATTGATAAAAATTAAAGACGAGGCTTGGCGCCTGTGGCAAAAGTGGCTAAGATTCCAGTCACATACACGAGAGCTGACAGGTTCAAATCCAGCCCAGACCTGCCAAACAACAATTACAACTACAACCAAAAATATCTGGGCATCGTGCCTGGTGCCTATAGTCCCAGCTACTTGGGAGGCTGAGGCAAGAGAATCACTTAAGCCCAAAAGTTGGAGGTTGCTGTGAGCTGTGATAACGTGGCACTCTACCCAGGGAGATAGCCTGAGAATCTGTCTCAAAAAAATAAATAAATAAATAAATAAAAATTAATAATGACACAAATGAATGGAAAGACAGGTCATGAATTCATGAATTCATGAATTGGAGGAAATAGTATTGTTAAAATGTCCATACTACCCAAAGTGATCTACAGGTTCAATTTAATCTCTTTCTTGATTCCAATACATTTTTTACAGAAATAGAAAAAAATCCTAAAATTCATGAGAAACTACAAAAGACCCTAGAAACCTAAGAAACCCTGAGCAAAATGTAAAATCTGGAGGAATCACATTACTTCAAAATATGTTTCAAAACTATAATTATCAAGAGAAAGTCGTAATGGCGTAAACCAATGAAAGAGTATAAAGAGCCCCCCCAAAATATCCACACAGTCACAGATTTGTGACACAAATTCCAAGAATGCAAAGTGGAGAAAGGGTGTTCTATTTAATAACCAGTGTCAGGAAAATTATATATTCATCTGTAGAAGAATTAAATTAAACTTTCGTCCCACACTATATTAAAAAATAAGCACAAATGAATTAAAGATTTAACAAAAGTCTGAACCTATAAAACTATTAAAAGAAAACATAGAGAAAAAAAATTCCACAATATTAGATTTGACAATGACTTCTTGAATATGACACCAAAAGCTCAGGGAAAAAAAATATATATACTAATGGAATTATATCAAACCAAAATACTTCTGCATAGCAAAGGAAATCATGAATAGAGTGAAAAAATAATTTAAGGAATTGGAAAAAATATATGCAGTCTGTACATCTGATAAGATGTTAAAATAAAAATAATAAGGACTTCAAACCATTCAATACCAAGGGAAAACATTTTAATTAAAAATGAACAAAGGTTCTAAATAGGCATTTCCCAAAATAAAACAAATGGTCAATGAGAGTATAAAAATATGCAAGAAAATTATGAATCATCAAAGTAACTGAATTTGAAATTCAAATGAAATATCATGTCACAGCTGATAGAATATTATCCAAAAAAATTAAAGTATACTTTTTCTTCCATTCTTGAGATACTTTACTAAGAAGAATATGTTCCACCTCCATCCATGTAAACATGAAAGATGTCTCCATCATTTTTAAGGTTCCATCTTTTTTAAGGCTACATAATATTCCATGGTATACACATACCACAATTTATTAATCCATTCATGGGTTAATGGGCACGTGGGCTTCTTCCATGACTTGGTAATTATGAATTTAGCTGCAATAAACATTCTGGTGCAAACATCTTTGTTATGAAGTGATTTTTGGTCTTCCAGATATAATTCCTAGTAGAGAAATTGTGGGATCAAACAGCAGGTCTATTTTTAGATCCCTAAATAATCTCCAAACTTCTTTCCAAAAGAGACATATTAGTTTTCATTCCTACCAGCAGTGCAGAAGTGTTTCCTTTTCTCCACATCTATGCCAACATCTATAGTTTAAGATTTTGTTACGCGTATTCAACGTACTCAATTCTACTATGAAATCAATATATAATCACCCACACTTCCATATGAAATATATATCACAACTACGGCCCAAGATGAAGGAGGGAAGAGGAGGGGGATGGAAGGGGAGAGGAAAGGATGGGTGGAGGGAGAGTAATCGGTAGTACCACACCTATGGTGCATTTTACAAGGGTACATGTCAAATCTATTAAGTGAAAAGTAGAAATGTCTTAACACAATAAGAAAGTGGGGTAAAGATTATCTTAATGAATTTAATGTAAGCATTCCAAATTGTATATAAACCCAGTATATTGTACCCCATCAATGCATTAATGTACATAGCTATAATTTAATTTTTAAAAAGTGCATTTTTTAACTTAAAAATAAAAAGATGAAAGGGGGGCTGACAAAGATGGCAAACTAGAGACAGCTTCTTTGCAGCTAGGCATGGTGAGTTTAGGGAGAGAAGACTCTAGGCACCTCTGGCCTGTGGGGTCCACCCAGAAACATCCTTTTGTTGGCACAAAGAGGTTCTGGGAGACTTCAGGACCACAAGAAGAGGATGAAAGCAGTGGAGAATGGGCAAGTATTTGCATTCAGGCAGAGGCCAGCAGCTGTGGTGGCTATGGGGGCAACAGTGACAGTCACAACTACCTTCAGGCTTCAAGCCCTGTGTGATTTTGAGGGCAAAAGCAAAAAAGTCAGGAAGATGGTACCATGGCTCCTTGGCAACACAGAGGCTACCAATCTCCATCTTATACAGCTGTATTCCTACCATCTGTATTACCATTGTGATTAGCATCTCATACCCCAGAAAATCATCTGTAGCCCAGGCAATATACAGCAAGATATGTCCATGTTTCTGTATATATAAATACACACACACACAAAAACACACACACACACACAGATATATATACACACAATTATATACTATTTTTCTTTTTAAAAATGTTATTTCAACTTTTTCACCCCATTTTTTTTCTTTCTTCATTTTTCTCATGTAATTATACTTTTTAATTGTTTCTTTAACAGCAAGGTTTTCATTTTTCCTAGTTTTTCTGCTGCTGTAACTATTTTTTCCCCTGAATTCTATCCCTTAAGGTTTTTTTGTTTGGTTGGTTTGTATCAGTGGGCTCCAAGTGCCAAGCCTTGTATAGGGCACTAAATGTTGAGGTCCTAGTCCAGGGGCAGGGTCCATTAAGACCTGTGGAACTGGTGTGACTGATTGAAGAAATATAAATTTAGAAATGATAATAAAGAAAGAAAAATGAGACACGGAATAAAATATTCAAAGGTGGGAGCTCACAGGACCACCACCTGTTCATGGGTTCCAGCAAGTGGCCCTCAGTCTTTGTTCCACACAACTTTTATTGAAATCTATCTGTCCAGGTGGTAAGCTGAGGAAGGGAACAAAAACACCAGCAGTTTCTCTGAATAAGCATATCAGCTCCTATTATTATTTTTATTAACTTTAACGATTTGAGCAGTTTTGGAGCATCTGAAACTTGAGCCTTGTGTAGAGGAAGCCTCCTGTCTGGAGTCACACACACAGATTCCTAGGGAGGTGTTAAGCTCTGATAGCTCAACACTGGTGTTAATCTCCTCTGAGGAATCAGTGGGAGAGAGGCTTTGTCCTCTCATCACCACCATAGAGGATTTTCCTCTGCAATAATAAGTGCATGCCCTTTTGCCTGTATTTTGGGGATTGAGCTGTTCCCTTGGTCTCTGCCCCAGCCAAATGCAAATCTCTGCAATGGGTATCTGCTTTGTCTGTTTAATTGGAAGGAAATTACCTAGAAGGTGTATCTATTCTAGGTCTTATCATAATCTCTTTTATGATCATTTACTTCCTCAGAGTGTTCACAGTCTTAGCAGAGTATTGGTGTAAGCTATATCCCCAATAGGCCAGAGTTTCAGAAAAGGCCACAAACTTGTTCACATAAGAAATTTATCAATGGCTAGCTTAAAGGTAAACTAACTGACTTTCTTTGTTCCAACTTCTTCAGCTTACTTCTTAATTTTCCCTTTTTCTGGGGTGTCCTTCCCTGCCATGAATGGGGTCTTAAGTCCCCATTCCTCCTGCAGGTTTGGTTTGATTTATAGAATTGTTGTTGTTCCTCTTTGTTGATGGAGATGGAGTCTTCCATCTGCTCAGGCTGGCAAAGAGCTCCAGATATCAAAGGACTCATCCAACCCAGGCCCCCCACCCCACAGAGGTTGGGATCTGTGGGCATGGGTCAAAATACCCTTCTGTACACCACAATTACTCCCATTTCTCTCTGTTCCTCTCTTCTTTTTGTCAGTCTTCAAATTTCATCTCTCTCCTCTCTATTCTCTCTCTCTTTTTATCATTTATCCTTTCATTCTCTTTACTCTTTTCTTCATTTTAGTCCTTTACCAAAATGACACATCAACAACTTAGGTCAGAGGCATGGTAACTTAAAGATCAGGAAAATGTGAAAGGAAAATTTAGGGCAAGGATACAGACAAACAGAAAACACTCATGAGCAAGAAACAGAAGAAAAGTCATGGCAACATGAAATATGAGAAAAGAGCAACCTCTGCAAAGGTCCATGAGGTAGCTACTGCAGAGGATTCCACCTATAAATAAATGTTAACAATTACAGAAAGAATTAAAATATGGATGGTCAAAACAATGAAGGAAATTACTGAGAAAATAACCAAAAGGAAATTCAAAAACAGAATTAAATAAGAGATGAACGATATGAAGACTATAGAAAGGATATAGCAGAGCCTGAATTGAAGAAGTCAATCAGGGAACTTAAAGATGAAGTAGAAAGTATCAATAACAGATTAGACCATTCAGAAAAAAGAATCTCAGAGGTAGAGAATAAAGCTCTTGAGCTAACTCAAGCAGTTAAGAAAGCTGTAACCCAGTTGCAACCTGAGAATGGGGGGAAGGGGGAGAGGGAGGGGAGGTAGAGGGGAAATGGGTAGAGGGAGGGGACTGGTGGGATCACATCTTCAGTGCATCTTGCAAGGATATATGTGAAACTTAGTAAATGTAGAACGTAAATGTCTTGGCACAACAACTAAAAAAATTCCAGGAAGGCTATGTAGAATGGTGTGATGAAAATGTGTCAAATGGTTTATGAAACTAGTGTATGATGCCCCATGATCATATTGATGTGCACAGCTATGATTTAATAAAAACAATTTTTTTTCAGAAAAAAATTCAGGAAAAACTGTTCTAGACATTGGCCAACTGAAAGACTTTATGACTAAGACTCTAAAAGAAAATATAGCAACAACAAAAGTAAATAAAATGTACTTAATTAAACTAAATAAAAATAAAAATAAAAATAAAGAGAGAGCAAGCAGAACATTCACTGACAGAATTATGGGACTTCATAAAGCATTCAAACATAACAATTATAGGTATCCCAGAGGGGAAGAAGAATGCTCCTGAGGAATGAAAGCCTTACTAGAGAATATCATAAATGAAGATTTCCCAAATTCACCAAAGATTCCAACACATTTCTTTCAGAGGCATATCGGACTCCAGGTCATCTCAATTCAAATATTACTTTTCCAAGATATATTGTCATGAACTTATCCAAAGTCAAGATGAAAGAGAAAATTCTGCAATCCACCAGGAGTAAGCACCATTTGACCTACAGGCTTATAAAATGAAAAATTTTAAGGCAGAAAAGAATGGTCACCTACCTTTCACCTACTTAAACAAAACAATTTTCAGTCCAGAATTCTATATCCTGCTAAGATAAGCTTTAAAATTGATGGGAAAAACCAATCATTTACCTATATGCAAACATTGAGAAAGTTTGCCACAACAAGATGAGCTCTACAGGAAATACTTATACCTATTCTGACCATCACTTTGGACCACCAGAAAACTAAGCACTCAGAAAGAAAATACGAAACCCAGCTTCTACAATAATTCAAAAGGTAAAACTAACCAATAGACTTTCATAAAATTAGATGAACAGAACTCCACCATGTGTATCAATTCTCTCAATACATTTTAATGGCTTGAATTCCCCACTGAAGAGGCACAGGCTGGATGGTTGGATAATCAAGCACAAGTCATCCATATGCTACTGGCAGGAGTCACACCAAGTCTCAAAAGACAACATAAGAATCAGGGTTAAGGGATGGAAAACAATCTTTCAGGACAATGTAAATCTAAAGAAATGAGGGACGGCAATCTTATTTTAACATCCAAGTGTTTTTAAAGCACTTAAAGTCAAAACAGAAAAAGGTGGACATTTCATACAACAAGGAGACTTTTCAATTCTAAATATTTGTGCATCCAACATAAATGTTCCCAGATTTATGAAATACAGCTCAATTAGTCTGAGAAATATAATGTCCCATCACACCAGCCCCCAGTAGGGGAATTTAACACTCCTTTAGAAAGCTGGACAGATCCTCTAAACAGAAACTAAACAAAGACACAAGGGTCTTAAATGTGACCCTAGAACAACTGTGCTTGATAGACATATAAAGAACACTCTATCTCAAAACTAAAAAATGTACATTCTTCTCTTCATCCCATGGAACAGTCTTCAAAATAGGAGAATGATGTATCCTAGGATACAAATCTAACACAACACAAATTGCATTCTCCTAGGACACAAATCAAACCTCAACAAAATCAAAAGGATTGAAATTTTACTTTGTATCTTCTTAGACCACAAGGAAATCAAAGTGGAACTAAACAACAAAAATTGTCATCCCCATGAAAAGGCAACCTTATGCTGAATGACAGTTGGGTGTAGGAAGAGATAAAAAAAAGTAAATCATTAACTTGCCTAAAGATAATGATGAAGACACAAGCTTGTGGGACAAAATCTGTAGCACATGGCAAAACAGTCTACAAATAGGAAAAAATTATTTAATTAGATGCCTACATCCCCCAAACACAGATAGCACATCAATAACCTAATAAATTATCTTAAAGAAATGGAAAAGGAAGATAAATCCAATCCTAAATCTAGCAGAAGAAAATAAATAACCATAATTAAATTCAAAATAAATAAAATTTATAATAAAAGAATCATTCAGAAAATTAATAAAACAAAAAGTTGGTTCTTCAAAAGATAAATAAAATCAATAAACCATTGGCCAGATTAACCATAAATAGAAAAGTAAAATCTTCAATGACCTCAAACAGAAAGGAAAAGGGGAAAATAAAAACTGATATCATAGACATACAAAAAATTATTTCTGACTACTACCAAAAATGTTATGCCCAGGAATAATTTGACAATGTATGGGAAATGGACTGATACCTGGAATCAAAGCATCTTTCTTGACTTAACCAGGAATAAGTAGATTTCTTGAACAGACCAATATCAAGCACTGAGACTGCAGAAAAAGAAAAAAAAAAACAAAAATAAACAACAAACTTTCAATCACCACGACTAGATGCCTTCACTTCAGAATTCCATCACACCTTTGAAGCTGAGCTTGTACCTACATTGCAGAATCTATTCCAAAACTTTGAGAGGAAAGGAACATTCCCCAATATGTTTTACAAAGCAAACATCACCTTAATTCCAAATTGATTAATAAATATCAATGCAAAATTACTCAATAAAATCTTAGTCAGTAGAATTCAGGTACCCATTAAAAAGTTATATTTCATGATCAAGTAGGCTTCATCTACAGGACGCAAGCTTTCTTTAACATACTCAAATTCATACATGTAAAACATATCAATAGGAGCAAAAACAAAGACCATATGGTCCTCTCAATAAATGACAAAAAAGCATTTGACAAAATTCAGCATCCTTTTCTAACATGAACACTAATAGGCATAGATAACACATTTATTAAGTTGACTGAAGCCATCTATGACAAACCCACAGTTAACAACATACTAAATAGAGTAAAATTGAAAATTTTTTCCACTTAGAACTGGAAACAGACAAGTTTGTCCACTATTGTCACTATTCAACATTGTGCTGGAAGTTCCAGCCAATGCAATCAGTCAAAAGAAGGATATAAAGGGCATCCAAATGGGAGTAGAGGAAGTCAAACTTGCCCTCTTTGCTGATGATATGATCTTATACTTAGAAAACTCCAGAGACTCAACCAAAAATCAGTAGCCTTTGTATATGCCAATAACAGCCGAGTTGAGAAACAAATCAAGAACATAATTCCCTTCACAGTAGCTTCAGAGAAAATGAAATACTTAGGAATATACCTAACAAAGTGGTAAAACATCTTTTTGAAGAGAATTATGAAAACCTAATGAAAGAAATTGCAGAAGACACTAACAAATAGAAGAAGAAACCATGCTTTTGACTGGGAAGAATCAACATTGGGAAGAATCAAGATCAAAATGCCTTTTATTTCTCATTTGTGGTGCATCTTACAATGGTATATGTGAAACTTAGTAAATGTGGAATGTAAATGTCTCAACACAATGACTGTGAAATTGCCAGGAAGGCTATGTTAACCAGTGTGATATAAATGTGTCAACTGGTCTGTGAAACTAATGTATGATGCCCCATGATCATACCAATGTACATAGCTATGATTTAATAAAAAAA
>CAUYPK010033568.1:0-36123 GCA_963574355.1 Loris lydekkerianus
AATGATTCAAAATCTTTGGTCATTTGCTCTTTGAATCCGTTGAATTCTTGAGATAACCTTTGGAATTCTAATTCGATCTTATTTGCTATCCAGATTCTGAATTCAATTTCTGACATCTCAGCTATTTGTTTGTGCATGGGATCTTGTGGTGTTTCTGCCCCATTGATCCTTTGGGGAGTTGATGTACTCTGATTATTCATATTGCCAGAGTTTTTCTGTTGATTTCACCTCATGATTGCTTTTCACCGTTGCTTCTGGCCGTCCTCAGAGTTGGGGAGGTGTCTCTCCAAGATTAGACCCCAGCGGGATCACTGTATTGTTGCTGGATCTTTGTAGGGAGAGACCCTGTGTTGTTCCTCTGGGGCTGCTGTAGTTAGGGAGTTCTGGTTGTGGAAGCAGTTTCGGTGTGCGACACACCCGGATTCAGCAACAGGGCTGGGGGTGGTGCACATGGTTCTCTGTGCCTGGCACCCAGTGACTTTGGCACAGAGAACCCAAGGCTCTAGCAGTCTCTGGCCAGAAGAAGGGCTCTGCGCAGAGGCAGGGAGGGCTCCAGACAGCACGCATCTACCAGAGTCCCTGGTCTGATGGATGAGCTAGTGTGGAGGCTGGGAGGACACAGGAGGGAGGACGCAGGGTTTCATGCCTCCCGCAGTTCCTGGTCAGGGAATGCGGAGCCCTGGTGGGTGCGGGTCACCGGTTGGAGGTCGCTGCACACGTCTTATTGAGGTCTGTGTGGCGCCAAGCGCAGGAGTTTGAGGTTGCTATGAGCTGTGATGTCAGGGCACTTTACCCAACGCAACAGCCCAAGGCTCCAGTGTGCCAAAACTGTCTCACTCTGCTCCTAAGGATTAGGGCTGTGAGGCAGTTCAGTCCCTGCCTTTAAGCTGCTCAGTCACTAGGTTACTTTGTCCCACCCATTCCTTGCTCTGGGACCCTGATGGCGAAGCTTGCCAGAGCAGTTTTTTCACACAATGGCTTTCACTGAGCCCAGCTCAATGGCTCATTTTGGGGCCCCAGACAATGCCCAAAGTTCTCTACACTTTTTCTCAAGCTCTCCCTGAGGCAGCTCAACTGAGCGCCAAGTCCAAGAATGCCAAAAAAGTTCACAGGTAAGGCCTTTCCAGTTTGCAGTCTCACTGCTGCTTGTACTCACGGTTTACGGCGTGATTAGGTCGATCGAACACACGCAGCCACTTGCCAGTTTTCCACTGTTTTTGTCTTCCTCCTGGGGTCCAGAAGTCCCTTGCTGGCTTCCTGTATCCTCAAAGGGATGATCATAGGCAGATCCCACCAGCCAGAGATGTCTGGAGTCTTGTCTCCCCAGACTCGCCGTGCCCAGTTGCAGGGAAGCTGTTACTCAGCCACCATCTTTAATCCAATCCCATTCCTGCTTTTCCAACACCCAATCATGTGCCCTCAACTGGAAATCTTTAGGTGCTTACCTTACAGTCTTGATTTGGCTCCTTAATTCTTTGTGTTTCCTAATCTTAAAAGATCTGTAAAGAGCATCCATTTCTCCTCAGTTAAAATGTCAAAAAGACTGCATTGACACCATAAAATCACCAGGACCCTGTTACTTAGGGATAGACCAAATGTCTCCTATCACTTACTAATATGTCTTGAATTTGATGGAATTTATGTTGAGAAAGAAACTTTGTAATTTTAGCTTTTATTTCCATGTTTCCACAAGTATTTTGAAGTCCCCAGCATACTAGGACTGGACTTTTGGACTTCTTCCAGGGGAGTGGGAGGACACTGAATGAGGAAGGCTCAGGGCAGACAACAAACATTACTCTTGCCCAATTTTTGTGTGTCTTGGGGAGACCAATCTAGACACACAAAAATTGGGCAAAAGTAATTGGGGAGACAGAGTGTTTGTAAAGGATTTGAGGGAGGAGAAATTAAGAACAGCAATACCAGTTAGGAAACTACTACAGCAGGTGAGTGACAAAACCCTGGGACACAAGGGAAAAGCAAGAGCACTGAAGATTCTAGTATGAGTGACGGGGAGTCTTTATATTTGCTGAATGAATGAAAGGACAAAAGGACATGTGAACAAGGGCAAAAGTTCAGGGTGACAGCTGGTTTAAACAGGAAAGATGTTAAATTGGGGTTTAAACAAGCTAAATTTATAACGATGGCTGAATGCGGAGGTGAGGGTCCTCAGGAAGCAGGAGGAGATGTGAGGTAAAAGTCTGAGCATCATCAGAGCAGCTAAATGAGGTTTCAGCTCCAAAGAGGCCCACGTTTTAGCCAGGACAGTAGAAGAAAACTACTAAAAGAAAACATTGGGGAAACACTCCAGGACATTTTTGTCTTCCTGATTCTTCCGTATTAGACAGACAAAAAAAAGTTTTTTTCTTTTTTTGAGACAGTCTCACTTTGTCGCCCTTGGTAGAGTGCGATGGCATCTTAGCTCACAGCAACCACCAACCCTTGGCCCAAGTAGCTAAGACTACAAGCACCCACCAGAAGACCCTGTTATTTTTAGAGATGAGGTCTCGCTCTGACTCAGGGCTGGTCCCGAACCCGTGAACTTAGGCAAACCACCTGCCCCCACCTCTCAGAGTGCTAGGATTACAGGTGTGAACAACTGTGCCCTGCCAGGACAAAAATTTCATTCACTTACAAGGTACAAGTAATGCTAATGTCCTCATCTCGCTGGCTGTTGGTACAAAAAAGTTGATGAAAAAAATGCTAGTAGAACCTCTGTTAAGTTGGCCACCCAAGGACTGTTAACAAACTGGTCAACATACAGAGGTGGTCAACATAGGGAAGTAGGCCTGCTGTGCTGATTGTACATGTGGTGCATGTCTGGTCTGTGAAAATTAGGTCAACTTAAGGAGCTGATCAATGCAGGAAGGTTGTCAACTATGGAGGTTTTTTCATTTTGCTCCATTAAATCATGCTTTGTACTACCTAAGAGTACAAACACTAAATTTATGATGAAGTTTGGGTGAAAGAACTGAAGTCATTGAAGCTTAATGGAAAGGAGGCCCAGCACCCTCATCTTTCCAGCTTTTCTAACCATGAGAAATAAATGTTACAACCCAAACATTACACTAATAAGATTTTCTCCTAAGGCTACTATTCCTTTTTTTTTTTTTTTTTTTAACACATTCACAGCCACGCTAGGAAAAAATATTTTTTCCTTGGGGCCACCATGTTTTACCAGATCAAGACAAGTTGAGAGGCATTTGAGTTATATATCCTTCACAAGATCCTGGGCTTAAACCTAGTGTAAGTTAAACACAACTCACATGGCAGTTCATGTGTTAAAAATCACATCAAGAATTGGGTGGCACCTGTGGTTTAGTGAGTAGAATGCCAGCCCCATATACTGAGGGTGGCGAGTTCGAATCCAGCCCCAGCCAAACTGCAACCAAAAAAACAGCTGGGCATTATGGTGGGCACCTGTAGCCCCAGCTAGTTGGGAGGCTGAGGCAAAAGAATCTCCTAAGCCCAAGAGCTGGAGGTTGCTGTGAACTGTGACGCCACAGCACTCTACCAAGGGCGACAAAGTGAGACTCTGTCTCTTAAAAAAAAGAAGAATCTACCCAGCATAATATCCTTAACAGGAAAAGCATCCTTAACAGAAGAGTCTAAGATATACTCCCACATAACTAATCATGCACCATATAACTGGTCACTTTCAAGCATTATCCTCCATGCATAGCTTCAAAAGCAAAGAAAGATGGTTTGAGGCCTGTAGCTCAGCAGCTAGGGTGCCAGCCACAAATACCAGAGCTGGCGGGTTTGAACCCAGCCCAGGCCTGCTAAACAATTACAACTACAACCAAAAAATAGCCAGACGTTGTGACAGGCACCTGTAGTCCCAGCTACTTGGGAGGCTGAGGCAAGAGAATTGCTTAAGCAAGAGTTTGAGTTTGCTGTGAGCTGTGACACCAAGGCACTCTACCAAGGGTGACATAGTGAGACTCTGTCTCACAAAAAAAAAAAAAAAAAGCAGGGAAGGATGAAATTCTTTTAGTGTTGCCTGTTTTATCAGTTCTATAAATATCTGTTTCCAGTGTCAAAATGCTAGTTTCTTTTAGAGAAGAATTTTAGAATGTATCTTAAACATGCCTGGATTAGAGATCAAGGAAAACAAGTTCAAATATTTCACAAAAATTAAAAATTAGTGAAAGTCTATAACAGCAATATGTGATTAGGTTATTAATTTTGCATGCAAATTATTTGCCTCTGTATGTATCTCAAAATCATTTACACTGAAGCTTCCCTCAGCAATATAAGCCTGTAATCCTAGGACTTTGGGAGGCCGAGGCAGGAGGATCACTTGATCTTCAGAGTTCTAGACCAGCCTGTGCAAGACCCTGCCTCTACAAAGAAATACAAAAAATGAGCCAGGCATGGAGATGTGCAACTTTACTCCCAGCTAAAGGCTGAGGCTGAGGCTGAGGCTGAGGCAGAAGAATCACTTAGGCCTAAGAGTTGGAGGTTGCAGTGAGCTACCATGACACTGCACTCTACCCTGGGCAACAGAGCAACAGAGCAACTGAGGCCTGTAGGCTCTTGTCTCAAGAAAAAAAAAAAAAAAGTTCTGATCTATAAAAAAAATTGAACAAACTTCTTTGACTACTTGCCCTGGCAATGGAGGCTCACTCACTGTCCATGGCAAATGTATCCTGTTTTGTCAACTTTCTTACTTTGTAAGCCAATCTCTATCCTCCTCAATAAACTTTGTATCATGCTTACCTTAAAAAGAAGAAAAAACAATTGCAAGGAGTTATGAAGCATGTTTTTGGCAATGCCTTCAAGAGTGCTTTATCATGTCGGTTTTTTTTTTTTTTTCTTTTTTTTGGGAGACAGTCTCATTATGTCGCCCTTGATAGAGTGCAACGGCATCACAGCTCACAGCAACCTCGAACTCCTGGGGTCAAGCAATTCTCTTGCCTCAGCTTCCCAAGTAGTTGGGACTAAAGGCACCCGCCACAAAGCCCGGCTATTTTTTGTTGCAGTTGTCATTGTTTTTTTAGCTGTCTCAGACTGAGTTTGAACCCACCAGCCTCAGTGTATGTGGCAGACGCTGTAACCACTGTGCTACAAGCACCGAGCCTATGTGGTTTTTTTTCAACTTTGGTTAGACAACATGAAGTTATGAAATGAAGAGAGAAGCTTCTGATTTAACTGGCTTGCAAGACCTCTTCATTATAGCATCTAACAATTTCAAATGCTGGAATTCAAGGCTGAATACCACATTTAAGTCATTTTAGATAGAACTGATCTACAGCTATTACAAATATTAATTTGTAGTTTAACCATAAAGTTACACGAACCATTTTTAGTCTAACCATAAAGACCATGAATATATCTCTCTAGAGTTCTTGATAAAATGTAAGATATAAAAAATACTATATTTATAAAACAAAAGAAAAAAAAATCTACCTGGATTAGTAGTTTCCATCAATATCCAAGCAAAGAAAATAATACTTAAAACAAGGCTACTTCACAGCAAGATTTATTAATACATCCAAAAGAAAGGAAAATCATTTTGTCACACTATATACAGATAATACATACAGTTTTATACACATATTACATCAGTTTTTACACAAGAAAAATATACATAAAAATGTAAACTTTTGTATACAAAAACCCTTAAACAAATTAAACAAGAACCAGATAACAAAAGGAGACCATTTCATTATTATTTCATCAAATTTTTAAAACAGTAATACAGTACATTCATTGAGAGATATATGGAAAATGTGAACCATCTCTTCTTGTTCAAAGGGAAATTACAAACCAAGAGTCCATCACCTCCCAGAATGTGGTCTCCCCTGGCAACAATGCCATAGATGGGCCTTTTTGTCATAAGGGGGGCTCTTACCAAAACCTTACATCTCCTCGTCTTGCTCCTGCTGTCTGTCAGAGACAAGTGGCTCCTAGCTTCTGTGCATATAACTAAGCCTACAGCCACGATTAACACAAATGCAGAGGAGAGATTCTCAGTTTGTAAGTTCCCTTTAAGCAGCTCTTCCTTTTTGTAAATATTTTTTTATGTATGGCCTATTAAACATACTTGTGTGCCAAGGTGAATGAGAACACTGAAAAAGAAGGGCTTTGAGAACTGCTAGTCCTTGCTACCGTGCAGTTACTTTGTTAGAAGGGATTTTTAAACTGTCCAACCTGTCACTTATGGGTTTCAAATAAGCTACCTCACCTTTGATTTCCCACTGCAACTTTGATTCAACTTACACTTCAGTACTCCAGTTGTTAGTAACATACAATTGCCAAGAGGTTTTTGTTAAAGGCTGCTTCTGATATCAAGTTCCACCTAAGCTGTTACAAAAAATCATTCAAACCCCAATCTCTCTCTCTCAGACTTCAGGGTGCTCTGACTCCAGTTTTTAGTGACATCTTAACTATTCAGGATTGTCCATCAACCTTTCTCTCTCTGCAGATTTTTGAGAGATGTAATCTGCTGAAACTCATCACAAAATAATATTTAACAGTTTTTTCCGTAATGTTCTTGCATTCAGTGTGTCAAAGTTATTATCTACTAATGAAAAATACCTGAAGCTTTGGGGAATAAGAATTAAATGTATGTCAAATACATGCAACTTAGAGTTCTTTAAAAAAAAAAAAAAAAAGTCAGAGAAGATCTTTAACTAAATAAATCCAAAACATGCTTAAGACAACTTCATGAGAGAGCTGCCTTCTTTAAAGTTGAATTTCCAACCAGGCAGAATAACAATTAGGTGATACTTCCCTGCAGCAAGAGAGTGGTTAACTTTCCCCAGGCAAAATGATCTCAGTGATCATTATTTATTAATGAAAGGAAGAGGCAAGTTGGTGAATTAAGTTGATCTAGGAGACGGTGGATGACAAATCCTAATGGAAATATTAGGATCCCTTTATAACTGAAATGAACAGGCTGGTGTACAGTATATCTCTATTTCAGAAAGAAAAATGCATACAGTTCCAAAAGTGGGTCTCCAGCTCTCTCTTAATCTCACGGGACAGATGGCATTTTAAAATGACAGTCATCCTATCAGTTAAAAAAACAGCAATAAAAGAAAAAGGAAGATAATAAATAACGTGTGGATGTCTTTAGATGAGACTTTTAAATGTTATTTAAATAACTTTTGATAATGTATTTTAAATCATTACATACACTGCCATTGCAGTGGCAATATTCCAGTAGGGGCAGCATTTTGCTAAATGTAAAAGATTGCCATTTAAAACTCATACATATACATGTGTATATACAGCTATATCAACAGTATTTATATACATATATATCTAGAGAGCAATATTTCATTGTCTTTGAATATCTATATATCTACTCCCACAATATATACCAGAGACATACTGTGTGAGTATATACGGAAGTATATGTACACATGCTCCAACATGTATATATACACTTTTATCTGTGTGTGCATAAGAGTTTTAAAGGCACAATATATAGGAATGCAAGTTTTCTAGAGAGCTGCAGCAAAGGTAAAACAGAATGTCACAACTGTGGAAAAGTCAAAAGGAAATATAGCAGAATTCATCACTTAAGAATTCATCAAAGCAGTTTCTTCATGAGTAAAATGAGTTACAGAATTCAAGAGGCTTGCATGTGACTTTGTATGATTTCCATTAAAATGTAAATAGTAAATTTATGATTGAACCACAAAGCAACCCAAAATGTTTAAATGACAAATTAATGACAATAAATACACAAGTAAACCTAACACAATATCAATCATAAAACCATAATTATCACCATCACCTGGGGCGGGGGGTGTCAGGAAAAAAAATTACGCTCTTTTTCAATTTAAGTAAAATATCTCCAAGTTCTTAAGGTAAAAAACTTTTAAAGCAGTTTTATTTGAAGGTTGGATTTTTGTTTGTTTTTGAGACAAAAATTAATGCCCAAATCTCAATGTTATTTTAGAAAATACTACCAAAACTTTTATCTTCTGGGAAAATTTCAGAGATACAGATATTTAAGAGAAACAACAGAGAAGTTAATGAAATATCCTAAAGCCAAGTATTTCTGGCTACAAAGGACATAGGGGGAAAAAAAACACAGTAATGTGCAGGTCTTTTTTGTTTTTTAAATGATGGGATTGACAAGTAGAAGGCAGTGAAGATGGAAGACGGTGGAACTGGCAAGTAGGAACAGCTGAGACAGGTATAACCATGAACAAAACTGTAATCAAAGGACGTCCACTGTCCTGTGCTCTGATCATGTACACTAGACTGTCACCTTCTCTGGTTGACAGAATAATCCAGAATTTTCCATAGACAATCTTGCTTAACAAAGGCGGTTTACCTATTATACACACACATTTTTTAGGGAAATATATGTATATAGCTTTATCTATACACACACATATACATACGTGTATATATAGATTTATACAAATGTATAAATAAACATAATACTTTTCAATCTTTCCATTAACAAGGCAAGTTCACATTCAGCAAAGTGCCACCACATCCCATATACAGATCTCTGTACAGATATACACAAAAGGGTCTGTTTTCACCCTTCAATCAGGGGGGAATTTATTCTAGCAAATCCCATTAACCATCAACTGAAGGGAGAAATGGCACCAATACAAACCCCCTTCTTTCATTTGCATGCATATGTACAAGAAATATGCAAATTTATTTTTAATCCAAAAGCAAAAGTGAATGAAACTGGGAGATGCTGCAAGAAATACAACTAAAAAAGAACAAGATATAAAGCTTTCTGAGGTTTTCACTATATATAAGATGAAGTAAATGAGGCCAACTACAAATTCAGGTATATTATCAGAAGTTGTTCTGACATATTTCAAAGTACATGATTATTTTATATTAAAAATAAGTGCAATCAGAGCACTTAATAACAAGTCTAGTTTTCACTATATGAGACCACCAGATACTTCAGAAATGAACATATAGCAAAATGACAACTTAATATATAAAGAATGAATTTTTTTTTTAAGTTCCATACAAATCAGGTAAAAGTCAATGGTAGGATGATTTTTCCTACAGCCAAAATATGGGGCCAGGAGCACTCTAACTTCATAAATAATAGCACAACTGAGCAATTTTTAAAAAAAATTTGTAAAAAAATTGAAAACACTCCAGCTTTGAAATATGCACGGTGAAATGATCCTACCAACTCCTTCAACAAAGCAGCCCCTTCAAAAAGTTTTTATAAAAGGCCTATAATTTTTCTTAACTTCAACGGGAGAAGATGATCAACAATATTTTCTTATTCAAAATATTAAGAAATCTATCATTAACATTAAAAAGGTTCAACAGCGCTCTGGTCCCATCACCACAATCAACACAGCTCCAGTTGGGTCTACATCTCTTATTTTTATGCTCAAAAGGGACAGGCTCGTCTGAGAGCCTACTGTTTCTCATGTAATTTAAAAAAATAGCATAATATAAATTAATTGAAAGGTTAATATAAAATGTACATGATATCAGAACTAGCCTTTTAACATAATATAGTGAAGAATTTGGTGTATTTTACACAACAGAGACAATGAGAAAGTAACTCCAATACCCTCAGCTAAATAAATCACATTTCTACAATACATTCGGTTACCTCCTCTATTTTTACATAAGCACACATTCGTATCTCTCACACACGTGCTCCCAATGTATATTTTTGCATGTGTGTAAAAATACAGACATATACATGCACACAAGTAATTTAATTCTATTTTTAAGTCACAGTGGGAATTCCTTAGTGAGGAGGGATTAAAAAGTTCCTGAATAAGACACTGAGAACATCTAGATTTATTATTTTCTCTATTTTACTTCCCAACTTACAGAATAAACTGTAAATTAAAGAATAAATCCATAGGAAATAAAAGAGGTCTTTAAAACTTAGTTTACAAATTCCAGCTACAGTAGTTGGAGTTTACTTGATCTATGTATTTCTATTTACCCTGTAACTAAGCTTCTAGCCATCTTAAGTGTAAACCACAGATCATTTACTGAAGAACTTGATTCTCAACAGTTCTATGAGCAGTAATAAATGGTCTAAAGGTGTTCTACATTTTGACGCCCCAGGATACTTTTTTATTTTATATATCTGCAAGGTAGCAAAGGATAGCTATACACCTTGACACGGCAGAGATCCAGTGTAAAAAGGTGCTTCACTAGTTTGTTTTGTCACAAAAAAAAAAAGCGCTCATATATAATTATTTAGCTATTAAACACATAGGCAACAAAATTCATTACACTCAATACAGCTTTAGTATAAAACTTATAATTTATGAGGTGATGTTAATAGCATAAATTAATATACCTTTTCTCTTAAAATCTACAATAAGTTTCTGAAAGCTCATTGGGGAAGGAAATTTTTAAATAAAAGTTTTAAAGCTGTGCGTGATGGGAAAGGGTTGTTTGCTGAAGCTGAGATGAGAGCCTGCAGGAGAAAGGGAAGAGTCCTATGCAAGACACTGCGGGCTACGGAACTGAATGTTTTCTTTCTTGAGCTCTCTTCAATGATGAGTCACCTTGAGTTGCTTTGAAAACTATTTTCTTATTTTAAAAACTGCCCTAATTTCCACAAGGAATCCCTGAGACATACTCAATACTATACAGTGAAAAAGAACTATCACTGTTGAGAGGAACAGATTCAACCCTTCTGAACAGATGAAGACAGTATCAGCAAGTGTCAAACTTCCCATCATTTCAGCACTAATCCGTTGAAGCCAACTGTACCTTAATGATGCAGGCTGGAGTCATTTCAGGGCAAATCGGTCTATTCCCCAAGGAAACGCAATGGTGTGGCATTTAGCTGCATTGGAGCCTTCTGCACTGCATGTTGAAAATTTTTCCAAGGGAACTTTGGGTACATATAGAGTTTACTTCAGTGGTCCCCAGCTTAAAACAAAACAAACAAAAAGAAAAGAAAAGAAAAAAAAAACAAACAAAAAAGTGAAAGAAGAGGATTCTATTACTCTCCAGCCAGGGTCAGCACAGATCACGTGGGTACATGTGCATGCTTCAGCACTGGGGTGGGCAGAGGCAAGCAGGTGGCAGAGAGAAGAAAAGCTGCCCTATAAAGCTGAGAGTTAAACAGATTTTCTTCTCATAAAAATCATTTATTAGACTCAACTTTAGGTCACCAAAACTCTGCTATTCACACTAGCCCAAAATTCCAATATCCGAGAACACTGGGTAAAGAAAGTTACACCAAATTTGCTCTTCCTCTCTCTGCAATGCCGCATTTCCTTGTATTAGCTCTGCATCCCAGTGCAGAGAGAGGGAAGCTAACAAAACATACGAGCTGGAGAGGAGAAAGAATTTCTGCCATTTAGAAACAAGGCTCTCTAACGCTGGCCTACAACTGTAGCATGAATGACACTGCTTATTAGAAGAGACATAACTATTCATTTATGTTTTCTTTCCTAACTTACTGGTCAGGGGAAAATGTTTAACAGATATCCAAATGTTTCTTCACTGGTATTTTATTACAGTTGTTTTTCTGAAAGACAGTATTTAGTAGCTATTTTAATCTCCTAACATGATTTTGGCTCCTTCCAGAACAATAAGAAAGCTTACAAAGATCAAGATGTTAAGCATTAGTTAAATTAGGCTGGGTATAGTGGTTCACACCTGTAATCTTAACACTTTGGAAGGCCAAGGCAGGGGGCTGCTTGAGCTCAGGAATTTGAGACCAGCCTGAACAAAAGGAAGACCCTGTCTCTACTAAAAATAGAAAAAGTAGCCGGGCATTGAGGTGGGTTCCTGTAGTCCCAGCTACGCAGGAGGCTGGGGCAGGAAGATTGCTTGAACCCTGAACCCAGGAGAGTTTGACGTTGTGATCAACTAGGCTGATGACATGGCACTCTAGCCTGGACAACAGAGTGAGACTATGTCTCAAAAAAAAAAAAAAAAAAAAAAAAAAGGAAGGCCAAGTACAGTGGCTCACATCTGTAATCCTAGCACTCTGGGAGGCCACAGCTGGTGGCTTGCTCGAGCTCAGGAGTTGGAGACCAGCCTGAGTAAGAGGGAGACCCCACCTCTAAAAACAACCAGGCGTTGTAGCAGTCACCTGTAGTTCCAGGTACTCTAGAGGCTGAGGCAAGAGAATAGTTTGGGCCCAAGAGTTTGAGGTTGCTGTGAGCTGTGATGCCACAGCATTCTACCCAGGGTAACAAAGTGAGACTCCAGTCTCAAAAAAAAAAAAAAAAAAAAAAAGGCAAATAAAAACAAACAAAAAATTAAAAAATAAGAATTAAAAAAATTACATTGTCTTACTTTTTCTGTAGGATGCCAATGAAGACTGTTACTTTGGGAGGAGGGGAAAATCTGTTCATGAAAGAATATATACATGAAAATATATAACCCAAGACATATTATCAGGAAAAAGTTCTTGGAATGATGCAGACATTGGTGATAAAGAGATATAAATGAAGACTATTCAGTGTGACTACATTTTCTTTTAAGGAATCCTCTAAATTGCCTCATTAAACTGGAGAGTTCTGTTAACCATTTAGAAGACTGATATATTATTATTTTATACATACCAGATTAATAACAGAATTTAACAGAATTTTAAAAGGCTAAATAGGAAGATGAAGAAACTGAAAACTAGAGACCCAAGAATAATTTTTAATGGATGTTAGACCTATTAAATAATTAGTTTAGTGTTAATGTCCTCATCTTTTTGGAATACCAAGCCCAAACCACCTTTTCAACTAACTCAGCAAAGGCAGTTGCCTCACAAACTGCGGGTGAGGCCTAACCACCCCCAGCACCAAACCTGTGGTGCAAAGGCACAGGAGGGCTGCACTGATGTATTACCCACATGTCCTCCAATTCTAGCACCGATTTATGAAGACAGGATGATGCAGGGTCAATAGAAATACAAACTCCTTCACATAAGAAGAAAACTGTATAGACAGGGAACCTGCGAACATCGCAAGCATAGTTTCCTTCCTAATCAAAGAATTGTCTTTGCCACTGTGGATGGTGATTGTGGACTGAGAACAATCGATAAGGAAAAGCTAGTGTTAGTCACAGAAAATGGAGATTCTTAACTTTCAGTTGAAAGAGATTGAGCTTAGTTAAAAAATAAATCTTATAAATAATTATTTGGCAAAAATAAAGTATTAACTTTCTTTAATTAACTTTCCTTAAGCCACTAAAGACAGTAATACCAATTTGAAGGAGAAAAACGTATTTTTCAACTTGATCTCCATTCCTACTATTTGTGTCTTAAGTTATAATCTCATAGAGAGATGCTAGACACACCACACTGCCTGCCAACGTGAGATTACTCAGGAGATCACTTATAAAGCAGTTATATCACACATAGTAGGTTACTAGAGAAAATAATCCTTTGCTGTACAAGCTATGCGACGATAATTAAAAATTTTTTCCATTGCATAGTCTGTCACTTGGTGGGTTAAGTAGAATTGCTACTATCATGAATGTTTACTAGCTACATAACCTACCCACATGTGCAAATTGCTAAGCCATTTTTACAGAAAAAAAAACCAATGTCTTAGTACTTTATTAAAATAATATTAATAATTATGTAAAGAAAGTAAAGGAGAGAAAGCCCATCTTTTCTTTAGATGCTACAGATCACTGCCAGTGAATATCGTACATTGAATGGAATTCAGATTCTCAGAGCACAGAATGTATCCATTAACTGCAGCAACTTCATAAATTAAATCACAGTAACACAATCTAACTGGCCTTTATAAATGGTCCCAAAGAACTGCAGAAACAGAGTGAACCTTCTTTGCCACTATTTCTCATGAGTTTAACACTAGAATAACAGCTAGTTTCCACCTAATTAGGACCTTTTGTAAGACCTATTTTTGATTCCAGTATTGCCTTATTATAGCATAAGTGCTATTTTAAAAGATACCAATTTTCGTATTTTTGGAGTAAAAGACACTTCATTCCTTTCTTCACATATCAATAGCAAACCTATTACTAATAGACTAGAATTGCTCCATTAACTAGAAGAAAAACATAATAAATTATCTCTGGACTTACAGATGTTCTTCTCTCTTCAAAAAAGGGACTCACAAGAAATAGCAAGAGCAAAGCAAACTGCAAGCTTGTTCATTTGTTCTGAAGTAAACAAAATGAGAGGAAAGGTTTGGTTTTGCTAATTCTTCAACCCTACACCGGTACTTTGTAAGAGTGCTGCTTCCTCGGCTATCATCATGGGCATCTAAACAAAAATGTAACAACTCAAAGTTTTTGGTGTGAAGCTGTAACTGGCAACATTCCTGATCATTTCATGCCTCCTTACTCCAAAGCAGAGAAGGTCTGCTTTTAAATGCACATAGAACAGAAAATTGCAAATAATAAAATGTGCAACTTACTGCAAACTCGGTTTTGATAACTGGAGAATCTTAAGCAGCTAACACAAGGGATAAATAGCCAGAAAAAGCACAGATCGACTACCCACGACTTTCCCTTTGCTGTCAAATAAAGGCTGATGAGGAAATCATTGTGCTGCTCTCCTACAATCTCTAATCAGTACACAACAGAGACTAAACTGAACTGCTGGGAAAGGATAGTTATCTAGTGACAATTTTAGCGGGTTGTGAAAAGACTTTAGCAAACTAAATGACACTTTTGAGCAGAGGTAACTACTCACAATCATTTCATTACAGTACATTAACACAAAAAAGCTTACTAACATAGGTTCACAGGTGAGAAATAATCAAATTATCTATTCTCACCATTCAGAATAGAAATTTATGATGGTACCAAATATAATTTTGCTTTGTGACATAATTTAGAAATTTCTTAATCTGCAAAAAAGGCAAAGCTATTAAAAATAAATCTTCCAATCAATTATCATGATTTAAAAAAAAAACTAAATATATTACAAACATTATTTTTGGCCCACAAAAAGAAACTTCAATAAATACAAAATAGGGCATATAATGATTTCATACAGTCATGTGACATTTCCCCTCTACAATCTCAGGCACGTGTTATCTGCATAATGCCTGCTGATCACCATCATTCCTTTAAACAGCAGAGAAAGAAAAGCTTTTACAAAAAGGGACTGGTTAGAACTAGCATGGCATAAAGAGATTACAGACAGGAAGTAGGAAAATACATCCAAATCTTTGCCTATTAGAAAGGAATTACGATCAAATATTCCCTGACAAATGAATTATTGAACCACATAATTAATAGATATGTTGTTTCTACTTAACTTTTAAAATATATATGTAAATTAAATTAAACTCAGGTATAAATTGCCAATGGTAGGTATCTCCAGGGACAGTGAAACTTCTCAGCAAAAGCAGAGCAGAGATGCCTTTAAAATCTAGTCCTACCCCTTCTCTGGGGGAAAAAAAAGCAGGCAAGAAGAGACCCCACATATTCACTTCATAATTACCAACTTACTAATCTACCTAACATGATTTTTAACCTTAAAATCTTGGCATTTAAAAAAAAATTCCCAAAACTATTTCCAAATTTACTTAAATCTAAGTACTTTAAATTATTTTAAAAGTACCAAAGGGTGGATAAAATTGGTATCTAAATTCCATATTCTGTTTTGAAAGAAACTTTAAAATGTATATCTTTCAGATATTACATAGCACTTCACAACTGGTACACTGATTCTACAAATGTCTTTAACATTTTACAAATCTTACCAAAGAATCACTGCTGTAAACATGAAAAATTCAAAAGTAAAAGATGAATCAAGTTCACAGATCTCTTTCAAATCTATCTGACCTATCCTGCTTTTTCACATCAAAATACTTTCTTTAATTACATCTTGCAAATAAACGTATTCCATGAGAGAGGGATTTAGAAACAAACACATGCCTGAAAAGACAAAGCGATTGTCGGGCCCTGAACCTCGGCAAGCCTGCGATCAATCCAGGTGAGCTGCTCTTGACATCCCCACATCTCTGATGTGAATCCAGCTTTTCATGTCCTGTTTCTTCTTGGGGTAACTTTTAGCAGAAAAAGGCTGTGCTATTCACAGGACCAGACCACCACCTTCCCTACCCAGGAAACTAGTTAACTCAGTGGAAAAGAATGACCCATCTTAATAGGTTTGTGAGAAGTAGAAAAGGAGAGAAGAGCCTTATACTCATTACGGGGAGGAAAAAAATAAAAAACCAATGGGACAGCTGCTTCCTGCACTGCACAAAAACACACATGTGAGCACACGCACACTCACAAGCAGTCAAAAGACAAATTTTTTTTTTTTCTTTTAGTTAAACATGATCACAATTAGGAATGAAATCCTGGCCTTACTGTGACATTCAGCAGTTGGTGCTAAGTCAGAGCCTTGACCTCCCACACACCATTTGCCATCTCTTACACTGGAACTCAGTTAATAGGATGCATTCTATCTAGAACCACCTATGAAAAACCTGGCAAAAGAATGGAAAGCATTGATCTGAAAACTAGGACATATAAAGGGCACTGGTAATCTGAGGTATCTTCCACTTCTAGGACTTGCTACTAAAAATCCATCCTATCCAGTCACTGTGCTGAACTGCTAGGGAAACCACCGCAGCCGAGTGGACCTGCCAGGAGGGAATGAGCACCGGTGCTGAGGAGCACATGTGAACACTGGAGCAAGGTCCACTGCAGGGCCACTTGTTGGACTGGGAATGGGGTGCCCCTCTAATCCCCATCTATTAGTTTTTAAATCTTCTTTAGGAAAAGGGGAGAGGAGTGCTAAGGAGGAAACAAAAATAGAGAACACTGGGCTCCCCACCTGCCTGCAAACACACAGACACACTCAGTTAGGGGAGGGGAAGGGAGGAGACGCATTATTGGTACTTGTAGCTGTGGCACCTGTTACCGTGAAGCCTGTAGGAGGGGCTATAGAGCTGTGGCTGGGCTGCAGGTCCTTAGGAATGCCACTGTGAGAACTCAGCTGGTGGCCAAAGGCTGCGCTGAACTGAGGGAGCTGCTGCTTGGGAGAGGTGGAAGCCATTAGTTCAGCAGAAGGCCCCATGCCACTGAAGCTGGTCTGCGGTAACCCCGGAAGCACGCTGGAGCTGCTGGGGGTCACGGTGGCGAAGGCAGGCTGTGTGGTCTCTGAGTTCGAAGTGGTGGGTGGTGTGGAGAGGGAAGTGGAAAGAAGATGTCCATCTGCGCTGAGAAGGTTGCTAAATGGAGAGGGATCTCCAAGGTTGACAGGGAGATTACCCCAGTGAGTTCTGGGGTTGACCACTCCTCCAAGTGGCACCTCGAGCTGGGTTGGGAGCAAGTGCTGTGCCATGATGGGCATGTCTGCTGAAAAGGTAGCTGCCATATTATCACCAGAGTAAGATGTTGTGTGGGGAGAGGTGATATGGTCACTGTAGGGAGACGGCACATGCTCACTATCATAATGGCTTCCATGGGGCGAGGAGTGTGAATGATCACTGCTGTATTGCTGTCGTGAGGTGATTAGGTCATCTGCCTTGCTCAGCAGCTGGGCAGGATGTGGCCTCTGGGAGGCATGGCTGCCATCATGAAGTCCATGAAACTGTCCTGGGAAGGCTCTCTCCCCAAGTGCACTCTGGCTGATCAGAGTGGCAGAAGTAAGGCCAACGTTGGCTGGGGCAGAGAACTGCCCCTGGATCTGCCCTGCCAGGGGTGTAGGTGGGTTAGACAATGTAGCAGAACGGAGGAGGTTCTCATCCAGCTCTAGACTAGAAAAATTATCATGTACTATACGCCCATTTAAGAGCTCCCCTAAGTCCGTATTTACTTCTCGGCTCAAGGACTGAATTCCTGAAGCTCCAGTACCTGTAGAGAACACCCCTATTCCTCTATCTGACAACTCCTGGACTGGCACACCGTCTGACTGGGCAAGGACCCCAATGGTACTCAGGCACTCGAGAGAAGTTACAGCCTGCAAGGCCCGTTCAAGCTCCTCGGCCTCTTCGGTAGTTGGGAGGAGGTCTCCATTCTTTCCTGAGTCAACAAAAGCCATCAAGAATCAGTAGTTTTTACCTGTTCTATATCACAAAGAACCACACGTATGAATTTATTTTAAGAAATATTAAGTTTCAAGATTTGCGTTGGAAGGAAAAAGTGAAAAATTAATATGCAAGATAGGTCTGAAACATTTGCTATCCTGAAACTTGAATCATCATCTTGAGTTTATTTATAATACTCTCAAAAAACATCTAATACAAGTATAAAATGCTTAAGAACTTTAAGCATTACCAATTTAAAACTCATGGTAGAACTACTTGATTAGATATGTTTTTACCTAAAATTTTATTAGTGTCATTAAAATAGAAAACATGTCAAATCCAATTTGGGACAGAGGCTATATAGAACAGGTCTCCCTTGCTTTTCTACTCCTAGACTCTTCCTGCTGGACGGCAGCTGTGGAAGACTAGAAGACAGAGGCTCATAGATAAATTTTAGCACAACACTGAGCGCTCAGTGCACTTCATGGGTTACTTTCAAAATGCTTCTGTTTTATTCTCTAATCCTTCCCCAGTGTTACTTTTCTATTTTTAACTAATTTGCATAAAATGGAAGCCTAATGACCTATTTTTATTTCATTTTATTAAAAAAATTTGTTGTCTTGGCACCTGTGGCTCAAGCAGCTAAGGTGCCAGCCACATACACCTGAGCCGGCAGGTCCGAATCCAGCCTGGGCCTGCCAAACAACATCATGGCTGCAACCAAAAAAAAAGTAGCCGGGCATTGCAGCAGGCGCCTGTAGTCCCAGCTACTTGGGAGACAGAGGCAGGAGAATCGCTCGAGCCCAGGAGTGAGGTTGCTGTGAGCTGTGATGTCACCGCACTCTACCCAGTGCGACAGCTTTAGGCTCTGTCTCAAAAAGAAAAAATCTGTTATTGGCCAGGTGCAGTGGCTCACGCTTGTAATCCTAGCACTCTGGGAGGCCGAGGAGGGCAGATCACTTGAGCTCGGGAGTTCAAGACTAGTTTGAGGAAGAGAGACACCCCATCTCTACTAAAAAAATGAAAAACTGAGGGAAGAAGATCACTTGAGCCTTTGAAGTTGCTGTGAGTTACAACACCAAAGCATTCTACTGAGGGCGAAAAAGTGAGACTCTGGCTCAAAAAAAAACCCCAAAAAAACCTGTTGTTAGGAACTTGATTAATCACCACAAAAATATCCAATTTTTATTGGGTTTTTTTTTTTTGCAGTTTTTGGCTGGGGCTGGGCTTGAACCCGCCACCCCCGGTATATGGGTCTAGTGCCCTACTCCTTGGGCCACAGGTGCCACCTGAAAATATCCAATTTTTAATGGTGAAAGAAACATTCTTGGGTGGCGCCTGTGGCTCAGTGGGTAGGGTGCTGGCCCCATATACCGAGGGTGGCCAGTTCAAATCCGGCCCTGGCCAGACTGCAACAAAGAAATAGCTGGGCGTTCTGGTGGGAGCCTATAGTCCCAGCTACTCAGAAGGCTGAGGCAAGAGAATACCTTAAGCCTCGGGGTTGGAGGTTAAGGAAGTTAAGCTGTGAGCTGTGAGCTGTGATGCCACAGCACTCTACCAAGGGGAATATAGTGAGACTCTGTCTCTTAAAAAACAAAAAAGAAAGAAAAAGAAACATTCTAAGTGTATAAAAGATTTCTCCTTAAAGCACTGGGGAATTGATAGGATTAAGCCAACTTTGTTTTGCAAAAGTACATTCCAACTGAAGTACAGGGTGGGGTACTAAAATCAGGGCAAGTTCTAAAAGACCTTGATAAACACATGTTAAAATACCTTTGTTCAAAAATAAACTAAAGTTATTCATTTTAAAGGGACAAAGTGATAAACCTAGTTATTAAACTATAAGATGGCTACACAAATCACATATTCCTTTCTTCTAAAAAGGGAAAAATAGCTTTAACAGTATTACATTTTCTATCTACAATGACAGACACTGTATTTGTGAAGGAAAACTTTAAACACATCTTAAAAAAATGTTTCCTGGCTCCGCACCCATAGCTCAGTGAGTAAGGGCACCAGCCACATACACTGACGGTGGTGGGTTCGAGCCCAGGCGAGACTGAACAACAATGACAACTCCAACCAAAAAATAGCCAGACATTGTGGTAGGCACCTGTAGTCCCAGCTACTTGCGAGGCTGAGGCAAGCCACAGCACTCTACTGAGGGCGACATAGTGACACTGTCTCCAAAAACAAAAAACAAAAACACCATTTCTTTTCTTATAAACTCATTTTTAATACCAGGCCCTTGAATCAAAATATTGACCATACCTTCAAAAAAATCAAAATCTTGTAAGTCATCAGGTAGCCGTGGCAGGACATCTGAAAAGTCCTCCTGATTCAATTCCAAGTCATGTGGAATGTCAGTGATCTCATTGGCAATGTCATCCGGCAACTCATCAGCACTCAGCTCTGGCGTGGACGGACTCCTGTGGAAGATGGCACGGATGGAAAAAACGGCACAGCTAGTCCCATGGCACCCCCCTTTACCTCCACACAGTGTCAATGAGTCAAGTACATCCAACAGGAAAAGAAGCTAATGTCTTTTAGGTTTTTTAGAGTCAATTTGAATATAGAAAATCCGACCTAACTTTAAATGTCTCCTCCGTTACCATAAGAGAAAAATATTTGAAAGCAGAGGCACTGCAAGAAAAACAATGAACATGGTTGTATGCATTTTTTTCTGTTACCTTTACCCATGTATTAATAATCAACAACCATTACTAGATAATATCTATACTTCAAATTAGTAGAATGAAGTCTGGGCGCAGGGGCTCACGCCTATAATCCCAGCACTGTGGGAGGCTGAGGTGGGTGAATTGCTTGAGCTCAGAGCTCGAGACCTGCCTGAGCAGGTCTACTAAAAATAGAAAAAGTAGCCAGGCGTTGTGGTGGGCACCTACCTACCTACGAGGCTAAGGCAAGAGGATCACTTAAGCCCAAGAGTTTGAGGATACCGTGAGCTACAATGCCAAGGCTCTCTACCAAGGGCAACTGAGTGAGACTTTGTCTCAAAATTTAAAAAAAAAAAAAAAAAAGAATAGTAGAATGACTCATAATTTGGTATATTAAGTGTGTCAATACTTTCTAGAGAAATGTCAAATCTGGGGTGGTGCCAATAGCTCAGTGGGTAGGGCAGTGGCCACATACACTAGGGCTGGCAGGTTCAAACACAGCCTGGGCCAGCTAAACAATGACAACTGCAACAAAAAAATATTCAGGTATTGTGGCGGGCACCTGTAGTCCCAGTTACTTGGAAGGCTGAGGCAAGAGAATCGCTTAAGCCCAAGAGTTGGAGATTGTCACAAAAAAAAAAAAAAAAAAGAAAAGAAAAAGAAAAAGAAAAAGAAATGTCAAATTTGACAAAAATAATACTTTTAAAATGAAATACTATGTTTCATTTCATTTCATAAAATAAATACATTACATTTAAAATGAAATAACAAAAAAATAAAATAAAATAAAATAAAATGAAATAACAGGTAAAATGGAAATGCTTAGCTGAAACAAAAGCTTCATTTCCCTGGTGAAACTGTTCAACACTGCCAAAATTAATAATGCATTGTATTTCTGATGGTATATTTCTGTTGGAACATATATGAAATTTCTGTAGAAGTTTTAAAAAGCTGAGTATAATAATTAATTCTCAAATTAAGCATCTTTTCTCTTTGTTATAATCAAAAGTTTTGTTTTAGATTTAATACAGCCCAGATATAGACAAAATTTGTACCAAACACTGTAAAAAGTATAGGCTAGTGATTCTCAACCTTCCTAATGCCATGGCTCTTTAAGGTTGAGAACCGCTGTTCTAGGCTGCTAACGCTGATTGGCGTTTGTAGCCTAGTGCCTACTTCATGAAGACCACATGAAGCTTGATGTTCAAGAATAACCAATAAACATAAAGAAAAAGTAAATCCTGGTGTCATCACTGACCGGATCTGAGAGGTCTCCACTGGCAGTGAGACGCTGGTGGGCATGCTGAGGTTCCCTTGCGGGACTGCAGGGGGAATGGGTTTTTGGGGTCGACGAGGTCCACGCCGTCTCTTCTTCTTGTGTTTTTTGGTAAGTGCAGGAGGCTTGGTTTTTTTCCTGGGTTTCCTCTGCTGCTGGTGCTGAACTTTACGGGAGTTATCTCCTCTCAAGAAATTATCCTTTGGAATGAATAAATGGGTTTTTAAAAACTGAGTTTATTCAGGAAAAACCTAATGGGTATCTAAAAAATATTTATCTCTCTTAATGTTCTATACAATGCCTAAAATACACTGTATGCCAAAAACTATGTATGATGGCTGGGAGCAGTAGCTCACGCCTGTAATCCCAGCACTCTGGGAGGCTAAAGTGGGAGGATCCCTAGAGCTCAGGAGTTCAAGACCAGCCTAAGCAAGAAGGAGATCCCAGTATCTACTAAAAATAGAAAAACTAGCCTGGCGTTGTGGTGGGCCCCTGTAGTCCCAGCTACTCAGGAGGTTGAGGCAAGAGGATCAATTAAGCCCAAGAGTTTGCAGCTGCTGTGAGCTATAACATCATGGCACTCTACCCAGGATGGAGGGGGGAAAAACTATGTATGACTACAATTAAATGAACAAAAAATAATTCAATTCACAGCCAGTCTCTACAACTGTGAGAAATAGATTTCTGTCGTTCACAAGCCACCCAGTAAAACAGCGCAAATGAACTGAGACACCATATTTCATCAATTCCAAGCTCTACATTTTTAAAATACCTGCAGCATCAAAGCATTTTACACTTGCTGGCACATTGCTGGCACCTGCTGCTCAGGCAGGTGATGGTTATTACAGTTGGCATGGTCTACACATGCCCAACACGGTTCTGATTCTTTGTATTAGCATTTTGAATCAAGGTATGTGCACTGTTGGGCTCACCTCAAGGAGGAAAATTTGGAAGGTATACAAAAACACACAAAGCTGCAGGGCATAAAATTATTAGTAAATACTCATCATTGAAGAAATGACCCCATTCCTTTTTTATTTTCTTTTTGGAAAGCAACAACCAGTAAGTGAGAAAGGAAAATAACTATAGAGTAGATAAAGTTATATTAAAAACTGAAGTGTGTAGAAAATATTGCTGTTCACATGTCAAGTAGTATAGCTGAAAGTGGGAGTGACAGGAGGAGTGATACAGAAGATAAAATAAGAAGTCTTTAAAAAGCTTCTTTTTTATTTTTATTTATTTTTTATTTTTGCAGTTTTTTTTGGCCGGGGCAGGGTTTGAACCCGCCACCTCCAGCATATGGGGCCGGTGCCCTATTCCTTTGAGCCACAGGCGCCACCCTAAAAAGCTTTTATATTTTGCCTTTAATGCTGAAAGGTAAAAATAAACCTCTTTAATAAGCACAAAACAGGCTCGGCGCCTGTGGCTCAAGCGGCTAAGGTACCAGCCACATACACCTGAGCTGGTGGGTTCGAATCCAGCCTGGGCCCGCCAAACAACAATGAAGGCTGCAACCAAAAAATAGCCGGGCATCGTGGTGGGCACCTGTAGTCCCAGCTACTTGGGACGCAGAGACATCACTTGAGCCCAGGAGTTGGAGGTTGCTGTGAACTGTGATGCCACAGCACTCTACCCAGGGCAACAGCTTCAGGCTCTGTCTCAAAAAAAAAAAAAAAAAGCACAAAACAAAAATTTCACTGGTAAGAAAGCACATCATTGGCAGCACTATAAAACATAGATAAAATACTGGGTTTTGCAATTGATGCCACCTCTGATTTGATTAATTTGGTAATAATTCTTTTTTTAGAGACAGAGTCTCACTTTGTCGCCCTCAGTAGAGTGCCATGGCATCACAGCTCATAGCAACCTCCAGCTCTTGGGCTTAGGCGATGCTCTTGCTTCAGCTTCCCAAGTAGCTGGGACTACAGGCACCCGCCACAATGCCCAACTATTTTTTTTGTTGCAGTTTGGCCAGGGCCACGTTTGAACCCTCCACTCTTGGTATATGGGGCCAGGGCCCTACTCACTGAGCCACAGGTGCCACCCTGTAATAATTCTTGTATAATATCTAAATACATAGTAACTATCACTAGCATCAAACAAATTCAAAACAATAAAATAAAACTAAAGCACAAATTCAGGAATCTAAAAGAAGTTTAATTCCACTCAAATATTTGAATGCAAACATAATTACAGACTCTTAAGGCACATATATACAAATTTATGAAATAAAGAAAGAGGCTGCTTCCCAGACTGCAGTTCTTTTTGACTCAACACTTAAGGTCTGCTCACGTTATGTCCTCTATTCAATGTAACAAATAGTAAATGAGCACTTTCCAGTACCTAGCACTATGCTCAGCATCCATTCCAGGCTTTCCCTCCAGCATTGGTACTGATCTCAGGCAGGAGGAAGTTAGAGACCTCTTACCCACAATTAACAAGTCCTATCTGTAGGACTCCCAATGATCACCTGGTTCTGGTTTGGGGTTCCTGCCTGATGCTCCTGAACTTGTCTAGTGGTTCTGTGGCATTCTGGGTATGATGCCACACAGAACCGCCCATGGTCAATGCCTGGCCCTGCTCAAGGCAGTCCCTCACTTAGCTCCTCCAGAAAGCCAGATCCTGTTCTTCCTTGCTTTTCTAATACCAGCTGTTCATTTACCTAGTGAAAATTCACTTCCAACTTTATCACTGTGTTAGAACAACACATTTACTAATTTACCATCGGTTGTATGATCTCAGACCTGCTCATTACCAAATCCTGCCTGCCAGCCCCTGGGCTTCCTGCAGCCTGAGCCTCTTCTACTGATGGCTGCTGCATACTAGTGGCCAAGTCTAGTTCTGAATCTTAACCCCACTCACTTAGCCATGTGCCTAACCATTAATTCATTCAACAATTAGTTATTGAGCATTTCTGTTTGAAACACCAGGAATAGGGAATATAGCAATAAACAAAAAACGTTCCTAGGCTGTGCGTTCATGCCTGTAATCTTAGCACTCTGGGAGGCTGAGGGAGGTGGATTACCTGAGTTCATGGGTTCAAGACCAGACTGAGCAAGAGCAAGACCCTCCAAAAATAGACAGGGCGTCATGGTGGGCACGTGTAGTCCCAGCTACTTGGGAGGCTGAGGCAAGAAAATTGCTTGAACCCAAGAGTTTGGTGTTGCTGTGAGCTGTGACACGATAGCACTCTACCAAGGGTGACAAAAGCAAGACTCTGTCTCAAAAAAAAGTTCCTACTCTTGTGAAGTCTACATTCTAATACAAAAATGTAGATAATAAACTAAATTAATAAATAATGGAATATTAGGCAGATAAATGTTAGGAAGAAAGAGAAGGTAGAATATAATAGGGTAGGAGGCAGTTAAGAAGACGACTTTGACGGGGAGACATTTGATCAAAAACCTGAATGAAAGGAGTAAGCCATGTAGAAATCTGGAAAAAGGAAATTCTGGGAAAAAAGGAAAGAGGGCAAAAAGTGCCAAAAAAAAAAAAAAATCAAAAAACAATTGAAGACCAATGTTATTGGAACTCCAGGAACAGGGAAGAAAGATATGTGGGATGAAGCTAAAGATGCTGCCAGGGCCAGGAAGTGCCTCATAGGCCATGGTAAAAATTTTGAAATTTATTTTAGATCTGATGAGAAGCCATTAAAAGGTTATGATCATGAAAATGAAATACTCACATACATATTCAAAAAGGCCTGCTCTAAAGGCTACATACAATAAGATTCCATTTATATGACATTCTGGAAAATGCAAAATTACAGGAGCAGAAAACAGACCAGTGAGAATGTCATAAAAGGCTGATCACAAAGGGATAGCAGAGGAGACTTTGGGGAGGTGATGAAACTGTTCTCTATCTTGATTATGGTGGTATCTATACAACTGTATCCATCTTTCAAAACTCACAGACCTGTACACTCAAATGTGGATTTAATTTTTCTTTTTGAGACAAGAGTCTCACTACATCACCCTCAGTAGAGTGCTGTAGCACCACAGCTCACAGCAACCTCTAACTCTAGGGCTTAAACGATTCTCTTGCTTCATCCTCCCAAGAAGCTAGGACTACAGGCGCCCAGCACAATGCCCAGTTATTATTTTTTTTTATTGCAGTTGTCATTGTTGTTCAGCAGGCTCAGGCCGGGTTCGAACCCTCCTGCCTTGGTGTATGTGGCCAGCGCCCTACCCACTGAGTTACGGGGCACTGCCATCAAACATGGATTTACGTTTTTAAAAAGTGGAACACACACAACCTCCTCTGTATGCTGTGTGAACAATATAGCAGTGGTGATAGGAGATATGGCAAGAAAAAGGGAGCTCAATTAGGAAACTACTGCAATAATCCAGACAAAGATGATGGTACCTAAGGCTAGGATGGTAGCAGTGCAGTGGGTAAAATGTGAAATGTGTTTGGGTTTAGGATCTAATATGAAAGTAGAGACAAGAGATCTGCCCAGCTTTTGGTCTCCCAGTGTAAGTCACACAAGGTACACTGAAGGGATACAAGTGCTTGTTGTAGTTGCTTACATAATTTTTAATCTGAAACAAAATAGCTCAAACCAGTATCACATCCTGTAACTATCTTCAAAGAGAAAACCACTTTCAAAAATTTGTACTGAAGTGCTTTTAAAAAATCTAATATTTCATTAATTTGTTATACTCTATTTTATATTATATGCAGTAGAACCTCTGTAAGTTGACCACCCAAAGGTCTGTAACAAACTGGTTATCATATGGAGGTGGCCAACATAAGGAACTAGGCCTATAGCACTGATAGATACATGTGGTGCATGTCCCACCTATGAAAATTAGGTCAACTTAAGGAGGTGGTCAGCACAGGGAGATGGTCAACTCTGGAGGTTCAACTGTCCATTATTTTATGACTAATCTACATTCCATTAATTCAACCTAGCTTTGCCTCAGTGAATATACCTCAGTAGGAATGTCTAACCAGCTGAAAAGAATAAACTGCTTTAGGCTGGCACACTGGCTCATGCCAGTAATCCCAGCGCTTTGGGAGGTCGAGGTGGGTGAATTGCATGTGCTCAGAAGTTTGACACCAGCCTTTGTAAAAAGTAAGAACTCATCTCTACTAAAAATAGAAAAACTAGCCAACTGTTGTGGTGGGTGGTTACAGTCCCAGCTACACAAGAGGCTGAGGCAGGAGGATTGCTTGAGCCCCAGAATTTGAGGTTGCTGCAAGCTATGAGGCCATGGTACTCTACCCAGAGTGACAGAATGAGACTCTGTCTCAAAATAAACAAACAAACTGCTTTAAATTTCTTTAAAAGCATTCATAATACATTTTATTACAGGAATCAACACTCACTTATATTAAATCATTGAAACAGATACTAAACTATATAGCTTCCTTACTTAACAATATTTTCCTTATTAGAAGTATCCTGAAATGGCATAACTTTAGAATAAAAATACATAGCTATTGTAAGTTTACATCAGTGACTTGAAAGCTGCAGAGTACACGTTACCAAGGGTCTGTGAAATAATCAATCAAGGTCTACAAAAGTGATCCAAAAAGCACCAGAAGTTATTCTTTAGTCACGAAAAAGCCTGAATAAGCTAACAGAAATGTCATATTTTAAATGTTTTAAAATTAAAATGGGAAAACAATTATTAAAGATTTGTGTATATAATATAGTATGTAAACACATGGTCCATAAAACACATGGTTGATAAAAGAAACATAAAAAGCAAAAGAAATTCTTGGTGAAGAAGCTACATACACAGAAACTGAGGTCCAGAAAAGGTTCAATCACTAGTCCCTAGTAATACACTTGGCTGGTGGCATAGCCAGGATTATAACCCTAAATTACTAAATTCTGGTCTAATGTCTATCCTCCTACACTGATGTACCCTGTGAAACTGTAAAATGCTTACAGAAGCCAAGTATCTTCCTTGACTTTTTAGTATGTAAGTAAACCTAGCACAGTATCTTGCAATAAGTGATGAGTGAAAACAATAAAAATAAACTTATTTTTAAATGATTATATAATTCATGTATTTCCCTAATTCTAATTTGTCTCTCTTCAAAATTATTCTGAATTAATTAGGGTTTATGATACTGAATGTGGTGACACATGCCTATAATCCTAACACTCTGGGAGGCTGAGGTGGGTAGATCCTCTGAGCTCAGGAGTTCGAGACCACCCTGAGCAAGAGCAAGACCCTGTTTCTACTAAAAATAAAAAACTAGCCAGATGTCATGGTGGGCACTTATAGTCCCAGCTGCTTGGGAGGTTCAAGCAAGAGGATCACTAAAGCCCAAGAGTTGGAGGTTGTTGTGAGCTATGACACCATAGCACTCTATCTAGGGCACAGAGAGAGACTCTTACTTAGAAAAAAAAAAGTGATACTAACATTAAGTACAGCTATTCAATAGAACTTTAGAAAGATTTGTTTTTGACAGGAATTACCAAATATCCAAGACATTTGCAGAACTGCAAGTATCAAAGCAAAAACCTAGAGAAATAAGGACAAATAGTTTGGCAAATCTGCTGTCTATAAAATGTGTATCTTAAGGTAATAAAATGTGTATTATTTTTTGTCGAGACAAGGTCTCACTGTGTCACCCAAGCCAGAGTATAGTGTGGCATGATCATACCTCACTACAGCCTCAAACTCCCAGGCTCAAGTGATCCTCTTGCCTCAGCCTCCCAGGTAGCTGAGACTATAGGTACATGCCACCACTTCAGTTATGTTCTTAATTTTTTTTTTTTTTTTAAGACAGAGTCTCAAGCTGTTCCCCTGGGTAAAGTGCTGTGGTGTCATCATAGCTCACAGCAACCTCATAGCTCACAGGGTTGAAGTGATCCTCCTGCCTCAGTTTTTTCTATTATTAGTACAGATGGGGTCTCATTCTTACTCAGGCTGGTCTAGAACTCATGAGCTCAAGTGATCCACCCACCTCAGCCTCCCACAGTGCTAGGATTACAGGTGTAAGCCATTGTGCCTAGCCTTGTTTTTAATTTTTTATAGAGACAAAGCCTTCCTACATTGCTTAGGCTGGTCTTGAACTAGCCTCAGGTAATCTTCCTATCTCAGTCCCCCAAAGTAACCAGGTGAGCAGTTAAAAATGGTATCTTAAGGCAATGAAAAAGAATTTCAGAAACGTGTTTCAGTGATTCATATACACAGTCTGTACTCAGTCAGCGTATTATCTATGGTGGGTAGCTATCTAGAGCCTAAAGGCCTGCTGCGGAACTCACCATTTTTTTGGCATGTTCTTCACACAGAGGTGTCTGGTGTGTGATGTCAAACACTGGCACGGAGCACTGCTGTCCATCTGCAAACTTGGCTGTACAACTTGAGAAAAGTTGCTGAGAGCGGTTCGAGAGGATATCTGGGTTTTTTTTGTTTAAGTTAGGAATAAAATACTTTAAAACTCTATTTAATTTTTCCATTTCTATATAAAATATATTTCCCTTACTAATGTTTATTATATTATCTATAACCGCTAAGTACAAACCCAAATACTGATTTGGGAAAATGAAAGTAGTGAAGTTACCGTTATTTATCAGAGGACAATTCTGAAGAGGTCTACTATGCTAATGGGCTCCTCACGGAGTCTCCTTTATGACCACTATGAACCAAATTCAGTCATGAGGAGAAGCAGGGTCATTTCCTTCTTAACACACAAACTACACTTAAAATTTCACTTGATGGTTTAAAAAAAAACCTTTAAAAGGACAATTTTCTGCTTATGATACTCAACAATAAAATTTTAAAGGCAAAATTATTAAAAAACTCATCTGCCCAAAATCCAATTTTTCTTTTTCTTTTTATTTATTTATTATTAAGTCATTTGTACATAGATCATGAATACATTTATGCCATTATGGGATTCAATGTGTTGATTATTTGTACAAATTGGAGTGCTTACATCCTACTAATCAACAAAGCCTTCACCCATTTACCCAATTACACCATTAAGACATTTGTGTTCTACACCTGATAGATCCAATTTGTACTTGCAATGTCCAAATTCAATTTTTCATTTTATATTTCCTAGACCAAACTCAAATTCACAACTAATGAAAAATAACTTTTAAATCAAAATTTTACTATTAAAATTGGAACATCAGCTTTACATCATCAATCTTTTTAAGTGTTTATACTTTTAACTGCCACACTTCCATAACATTTACCTTGTAACTACTAAGGAAGTACCTTTGTGTTTATCCTTTATGGTTTATACTTAAGGCTATTTATAAAATAAAGCCTTTATTACATAGAAACTGCTGCTACAAGCTGTGAAAATACAACTCCATGAACAGAAAAAAACGGCAAAAACTAAATAGTTAAAAAATAATTGCTATTTTTTAAATGCTACTGAATTTTAAAGATTTAATAAAAGTGAAAGTAGTAAGATTTCAACAGCCTACAGCTCTGTAACAAAGGTTTTCCCCCTCAAGTGTGTTGTCTTAAGATACCTTCTGTCCTAGTCAGTGATGTTTGTTACTTTTCATTTATTTCAATCAGCACTGTCCTCACTACAAAGAACAAATTAATCTCACAACAAAAGGGACACTGTAAAACTGTATAACTGTCTTGCAAGATTAAAACAGCTTCTAAACAACATGATTTGATTTTTCCATCAATGAGTGTTACAGTTGCTTATTACAAGCTACATGGAACTATCTGAGGGACCAAAATTCTATTAACAACATATAATTAAGTGACAGCCACTGTAAGAGCTTGCCATTTGCTATCAATTTTATTTTCTTATGATTCTTGAATAAAGAATCATAATAATAGAAGAAGAAAATTTTATTCAGAGGACTTCATAAAAATTAGAAGTTACAGAAACTAGAGCTGGGTCTTCCAATTTGAGGTTATCTACAGCCTGGAAAAAAGGGATGAGTTCCTGAAACCAAGGAAGAAATCCTGGCCAGAAGCCGTGTTCTTTACCATGGTGCTGCCTCAAACAGCCCCTGCCACTACACTCTGGCGGCGAGAACTGACCACTGTGCCTAAAAAGTAACAGCTGTGACTACAAGCAAGAAAATGGCCAAGCAGTCAAAGTTCAAGCATTCTGTGATAGTTAATAACTACAATCCCCTCATGCCCACAAGATACTCTATGACAACAATGATGTCAAGGTCAGGTTTGAAGAGAGGTATAAGATAGACAAGAACAAGAGGTTCCCAGAAGATGTGGTTGTTTCCATCATTAAAAATTAAAAAACATAAATTGTGTAATAGTTATGATTTCAAAAATCATTCACTTGATTTAAAAATGAAATACATATAGCCCCAAACTAGTCACTACTTTTTTGATGCCTGTTCCATTTAGTTGGAAGGATACGCTGGAAACAGTGTCTGGTGAATGGAAGGGCTTTGTTAGTGCACTGTCCACCCTTCACAGTTCCACTGCATGGTGCTGCATCCGCCTCCCTCAACTTGGTCCGGCTTATGCTAAGGAGGGAAAAACACAAAGTTGATTTTTAAAAATGCTTTAAGAATCCAGGCTCATTTTTCAACATTATGTTACCACTCTGTAACAGCCGCATTATAACTCTCTATAATATCTACAGTCATTAAATAAAATGCAAATGAGTTACAGTAGGTATTACTACTAAACTACCCATCGTGTTGTTTCCTCGATAGGCTGACGTTCAAAGCAAATAATTACATCACAATAGATTATTCAACTATGTCCAGCTATTGTTTTTGTTTTTCAAGTGATATTTTGGTTCCTTTTTATTCACAAAAAAGCAGAAGAGAAAGGTGATCAAGAACAGGAGAACAGAATCAGACAGACCTGGTTCTGAATCTCACCTCTACTTATTACTAGCTGTGTGACTTCTGGTAAATTACTTAGCCTCCCTTAAACCTCAACTTCCTCACCTGCAGAGTAGAGACAGTAAGGTACTTTCAGCTGGCAGGCTTGTTGGAAACATAAAAAGACATAATAGATCCAAACCACTTATATACAGTATATAGTATGGTACAAAGTAAAAATTCAATGTTGGTTAGTCATGATTATCATTATTAGGGTCTGGTCACTTTGTGCTGATAAACAGCAAATCTTCAAAAAGCCCCATCTTACACATGGAGAAGAGAATATTAATATACAGAAATGGATGGGTCACTTTCATCTCCAAAAGGCACTCACTTCTGGAGATACTTTAAGCTTTCTATTATACGTGCAACCCCACGTTTCATTACTTACATCCTATCTCTATTTTGTACACTTTAAGTATTTTAACGTATTTTTAAATTTTAAGAAGAGGTGATGCATTTACATACTTCCATTAAAAAAAAAATCAAAACCAGATAATCAGGCATTGAAGACTCTATTTTCTGCCCTTGTCCCCTGATTTGCCAGTCCCCACTCCTTCTAAAATATGTATTCATTTTTTTTTTTTTCTGAGACAGAGTCTCACTTTGTCACCTTTGGTGGAGTGCCGTGGCCTCATGGTCACAGCAACCTCAAACTCCTGGGCTCAAGCAATTCTCTTGCTTCATTCAGCCTCCTA
Source organism: Loris lydekkerianus (assembly GCA_963574355.1). Lineage (NCBI taxonomy): Eukaryota > Metazoa > Chordata > Mammalia > Primates > Lorisidae > Loris > Loris lydekkerianus. The sequence continues at coordinate 32,349 of CAUYPK010033568.1, forward strand.
AGTAGTTGGGACTACAGGCACGTGCCACAACGTCCAGCTATTTTTAGAGACCGAGGTCTTGCTCTTGTTGAGGCTGGTCTTGAACTCACGAACTCAGGCAATCCACACGCCTCAGCCTCCCAGAGTGCTAGGATTGCTGGCTTGAGACACCAGGCCCAGCTACTCATTTTTATTAGTTTGGAGATCCTTTCAATTTTCTTTATACCAACATAAAAAACCACAAACAATGTCTAAATTCTTTTTTTTTTTTTTTCTTTTCTGGAAACAGAGTCTCACTTTGTTACCCTGTGTAGAGTGCTGTGATATCATTGCTCACAGCAACCTCTAACTCTTGGGCTCAAGCAATCCTCTTGCCTCAGCCTCCCGAGTAGCTGGGACGACGGGCGCCTGCCACTATGCCTGGCTATTTTTTAGAGATGGGGTCTCACCCTTGCTCAGGCTGGTCTCGAACTAGTGAGCTCAAGCAATCCACCCACCTCAGCCTCCCACAATTCTAGGATTACAGGCATGAGCCACCTCACCCAGCCCTCATATCTAAATTCTTATAAGTACAAAAACTGTCCCAAGTGACTCTATAAAGCATCACCAACTATAAGACCTTTATAAATGTCGGAGCATAGGGGGAAAAAAATCTGCTTAATGCATTTAATTCAAGTCAGGCATTGAAAATGAAAAAATCTGACGTGGCCCCTATAGCTCAAGTGGCTAAGGCGCCAGCCACGTAGCAAACCAGAGCTGGCAGGTTCAAATCCAGCCTGGGCCTGCCAAAATAACAATGACAACTACAACCAAAAAATAGTTGGGCATTGTGGCTGGTGCCTGTAGTCCCAGCTACTTGGGAGGCTGAGGCAAGAGAATCGCTTAAGCCCAGGAGTTGGAGATTGCTGTGAGTTGTGACGCCACAGCACTCTACCCAGGGCCACAGCTTGAGGCTGTCTCAAAAAAAAAAAAAAAAAAAAGAAAGAAAGAAAATGAATAAATCTTTTCAATTGTTTGTTTCTACTATCTTTCTAAGGGTTTCAATGTAGATGATATACACTAATTAGCTATTACAGAATATAAATTACATATGAATCAACATAAAATATAATACAATAATACTTCTACTATAATTATCACTTTCATCTAAACAGTAAACAAACAGATAAGTGGGTGACACCATAGAATTTGCTTTAATTAAGATTCCAGCTAGATTGGTTGGGATCTCAATAGTGGGAAAGTAGATCGTAATAGAACTAAACAGTTTATTTCTAATAATTGATATATTATCTCTTCAAAAAGTGTTTACACTTACTTTAGCCCTGTAAAAAGGATATACAATTTCAAATACCTAAACCATCATTTTGGGAGTTAAGTCCAAATTCTCTTTATCTAGATTTAAATGGAAGGCTCTCTATACACACATATTGTAGGGATAATTTTCATTAAACACTTTAATAATTTTGCTCAGCCATTTTACCAAGACTAATATACAACATAATCCCTCATTTTCTTTATTCCAGACTTCTAAAAGATCACACTGGCTTTGCTTTTGAAAACAAGTCTTATGACTTAGGAAGCTGAGGCAAGAGAATTGCTTAAGCCCAAAAGTTTGAGCTTGCTGTGAGCCAGTGGTTCCCAACCTTCCCTAATGCCATGACCCTTTAATATACAGTTCTTCATGTTGTGGTGACCCCCAACCATAAAATTATTTTCATTGCTACTAGCAACGGCATTAGGAAGGTTGAGAACCACTGCTCTCGTGAGCTGTGACCACCATGGATTCTATTGAGGGTGACATAATAAGACTCTGTCAAAAAAAAAAAAAAAAAAAAAAAATAGCCTTATGAGCTGGGTGTTAATGGCTCACACCTGTAATCCCAGCAGAGCCCGAGGCAGGAGGATCACTTGCGCTCAGGCATTTAAGACCAGCAGGAACAAGAGTGAGACCCCATCTCTACTAAAAACAGAAAAGTTATCCGGGTTCAGTAGGATGCACCTGTAGTCCCAGCCACGTGGGAGGCTGAGGCAGTAGGATATTTGAGCCTGGGAGTTACAGGTTGCATGCAGGGAGCTATGATGATGACACTACACTCTAGGCTGTGCAACACAGTAAGACTCTGTCTTAGAAAAAAAAAAAAAAAAAAAAAAGCCTTATCTTCCAATTGACAAATTATCTCTTAAAATAAATACAAAGTCAGAAATTCAATACCCTGTGGATAAAGGTAAAAATGCTTGATATTATGTTAAATATATTTTATTATCCAAACAATCCCAACAAAACAAAGCAAATTATCAACTTTTTGGGATAACCCATTTTACCAGAAAGACATGTATAAGTTTCTGAACCACTTTGGAGAGCGGAATCCTTATTTTTTGAGGCTTTCTGTGTATATACTTTAAAATAAATAAGATTTTCTATTACCAAAAAGCTTTTTGGATTTTTGAAGGGTTTTGTTGTTTTGTTTTGATTTTTTAAGACAAAGCCTTGCTCTGTTGCCCTGGCTAGAGTACAGTAGCATCATCAAAGCTTGCTGTAACCCCAAACTCCTGGACTGGAGTGAGCTTTCTGCTTTAGTCTCCCCAGTTACTGGATGATAGCCACGTGCCACTATACCCTGATAATTTAACTTCTTGTAGAGATAGGGTTTTGATTGTTGCTTAGGCTGGTCTTGAACTCTTGGCTGCAGCAATCTTCCCACTTCTCCCTCCCAAAGTGCTAGCATTATAGGGATGAGCTACAACACTTGGCCTTTGCCTTTTTTTTTTTTTTTTGGGGGGGGGGGGGCAAGCTTCTCCCTATGTCACCAGGCTGGAGTATGGTAGCCTGAGTATAGCTAAGTGTAACCTTGAATTCCTAGGCACAAGCAATCAAAAAAAAAAAAAAAAAAAATCAAATTTTTTTTTAAATTTTCTATTTTTTGTAGAGAGGGTCTCACTATTGCTCAGGCTTTTCTTGAACTCCTGGTCTCAAGAGATTGTCCATCTTTAGCCTTTCAATGTGCTGATATTATAGGCATAAGCCACCATGCCTGGCCAATGTTTCTATTTTTTTTTTAGTTTTGGTAAGATAGGACTTTTATTAGAAGTTAGAGAGGAATACAGAAGAAGTAAAAAGCACCAGAGCTTCTGGAAGGGGGAAAGAACTGAAGAGCTCCCTGGGGGGGTCTCCTCCTGGGCTCTTTCATCTAGGGGTCTTAAGTCTAGAGGATTGCACAAGGCTGGCAGTTGGTCCTTTACATGGCCAATGTTTTTAGCATTTAAAAAATCTACTACATGTTTCCTTTTGGCATGCTCTACTGTATCCCATAAACAATGACATTTCCACACAAACATTAGTTACCGAACTTGGGTTTGCATACTTTAAGCTATTTCTTTTTTTGCAGTTTTTGGCCAGGGCTGGGTTTGAACCGGCCACATGCAGCATATGGGGCCGGCGCCCTACTCCTTTGAGCCACAGGCGCCACCCACTTTAAGCTATTTCAATGACTTAGTCATTATCTACTCACCAATAAATAAGACAAAGTTATTAGATAAGAGTTATTAGATAAGAAAAATATACATTATATTTATACAATAGATAAACTATACAAACTATACAAACTATATTTTAAAAGACACATATTACAAAGTAGCCTTTAAAATTTTAATTTCTGTGCAGGGAAAACTCTTGAAGAAATCGGCCTGGGTAAATATTTTATGAGGAGGACTCCCCAGGCAATCGAAGCAGTATCAAAAATACACTATTGGGACCTGATCAAACTAAAAAGCTTCTGCACAGCCAAGAACATAGTGA
>CAUYPK010033572.1:0-10671 GCA_963574355.1 Loris lydekkerianus
GAGACCCCAAATTAAAATATATTAGAGTCTCAAAAAGGGGGAATGAGAGAGGATACCCGAGAAGGGTGAGGTCTAGAAGAACAGGTCTTCTCAAGGAGACCACAAGGATACACATGCAGGGTCCTCTGCACGGTGACTCAGTTCTTGGGAATTTGTAGACTTAACTTTCTGAAACTTGGAAATTTCCAAGTTCTGTGAAATCCTGTAGTTCTGTAGGGGTGGGAATAGCATCTCCCGCTTGATTCGAACTGGCCAATGAGAAGGGTACCTGTGGGGTGGAACTTTTGACTATCAATAAAAAGGGAAAGACCAAGGCAGTTGGGGAGCATGGCCATTTGGAATTCTCTGCCGTAAGCTCCTGGCTAGTGAATAGAGCCCTTCCTCTTATAAACATGGTGTTTGGGTGCTCTTTCTCTCCATTGGGCCTTGATTCTCTGCAACACCCAGAGCCTTTAGATTGTTCTTTCCTGACTGTTCTTGGAGTTCAGCATGAAACAATAGCCTTGGTCTCTGCTGTGACTTGAAAGACTAAGGGTCAGGGACTCCCTGCAGTTTTTGTTGGAAGCAAGAGGTTGGGGTGTGGGCAGGTGTCTCCCAGGGACCACAGTGATACTGATGGCACAGGCTAGGTGATGTTGAGAAATTTTAGTGTATTACCACAACAACAGATATTTTTTGCTCAAACTTCATGTCTAGGGGGTCTCTGATAATTGCTGAAAGGGTCCTGAATACTCTAAGACCCAGGCTGATGAAGGCATGATCTGGAACCATACTTCCATCATCAGCAAGGCAGGGGTTGAGAAAACGGTGATTCATTCACTGAAGCCTAAAGCTTTCACTCAGCAAGGATATGTAACTTTTGTTCATATTCCATTTAAGTAATGTGGCCACACCTGACTTCAAGGGGGCATGCACCAGAAAGGAAAATGAAACACTTGGAGAGTACACTGACAACTCCCCAAACCCACTCTTCAGTCACCAAATACTCAGTTCACTCTTTCCTACACTGAGGAATATGTTCTCCCCACTCTTGTCAGGTGCAGTGGCTCATACCTGTAATCCTAGCACTGTGGGAGGCCATGGCAGGTGGATTGCTTGACCTCAGGAGTTCGAGATCAGCCTGAGCAAGAGCAATACCCCATCTCTACTACAAATAGAAAAACTAGCTTGGCATTGTGGAGGTGGAGAAGATGTGTAGTTCCAGCTACTTGGGAGGCTGAGGCAAGAGGATCACTTGAACCCAAGAGTTTGAGGTTGCTGTGAGCTGTGATGATGCCATAGCACCCTTCCCAGGATGACAGAGTGAGCCTCAGTCTCAAAACAAAAAAAAGAAAAGAAAAGAAAAAAGAAACATATTTGTCTAACTCTAGGGTTACAGATTAAGAATTCCATTCTGCCATGGCCTCAAACCCAGGATTCAGATTTCTGGTTGACACACTTACATGGAAGTGTGTTTCAGGGCTGGAACAGTCTGTTTAAGCCCTTCATGATTTAACAGAAGAAAGTATCTGCTCCCCACCTGCCTAATATGTAATTCAGCAGGAATAGAATAACTGCAGCAACAACATCAAAACATATTTCAGAAGAGGAAATCAGGGCATATACAGCAAGCCTTCGCTGATAGCAAATTTGATATTCATCAGTTGAGGGCCTCCATCTCCAGCAGAAAATTGCCCTTCAAGGGTCACTGGCAGCCAAGACACCAGAATGTCCGCAGGAGGAGGCAGGAGTGAAAGAACTGGGGAAACTGGTCCTGAGCACAGGGGAGGATTGAGGAGGGAACACTTTGAACAGGGAGAGAGCTAATGTCTACCAATAAAAGCTACCTTGGCTTATGCCATTGTAATTTTGGTACCCAGAATAAGTGTTAGCATGAATTGATCACCCTTCCTGAGTGCCAAGGACTGCTCTGCAAGCTATACTCAATCTTCACAAGAGCCCTGTGAGGTATGTCCTAGGAGGTCATTTTGTGGATGGGAAAGTTGCCGTACAGAGGTATTTTGTTGTATGCCCGGGGTTACATAGCTAATAGGTGTGAGGTGGTTGATTTCTGGTTTCAGGGTTTTAGAGACTTTATGCTTAACCCCTACTCCATGTTACCTTTCAAAGGGATAGAATACAGCACATGTGTCCATGAAAAAATATAATTTTTCTTTAATTCTGTGTTGTTAGTGAGAGTGTGTATTTTAAAGGTAGCTCATTTAGCAAATCTACAAATTTAAGCATAATTTCTTTTTAATTTTAAGATTTTTGTAATGAATACACATACACACACACAGGATTTAGAGCTTGTATAATTTAGATCTCTGTGTGTTTTTACTCAATTTCAGACCCTACCTAGCCAGTAAATGGATGCCTAGAAATTAATTCATAGTTCTTTTTGCAACTTGGAGGATTTTTAAGAACATATGACAAAAAACCCTTCATAGCAAGCAGTATAAAACGTTTATTTTAATCAGAGAGCTAGTAATATTTAATATCAAACCACAAGGTGGCAGCCACAACACGTTTTTCTCTTCAGGCAATTTTATGGCGGGAGTTTGAGGTTGCTGTGAGGTAGGCTGAGGCCCTGACACTCAAGTCTGGGCCAAAAGAGTGAGACTCTGTTTCAAAACAAAAGGTTAGACCCTTTTTACTCTGGAAGGTAAGAAAAGATACAACCTCAAATCTGTTTTTATTTGCTTTTTGAATATAGCAAAGTAATCTCTGTGAACTCTCATAATCATCCACTTTACCTAACCCTGACTTATCTTAGTTTATTCCAATGTAGCTAAAAGATAAAACTTGCACTGAGCACCATGTTTACACATAATACCAGTGAAGATGTTCTAGGGGCTCACTGTGCACTTGACACTGGTCTAAGGCCATACTCGGTCTCTAGGACAGTCCTGGCACTGTCCCCATTTTATGGTTGAAGAAAAGGAATGTGCAGGCAGCCCCAACATTGAAAGAGAAGATGGTTAACTGTGGCCAATAGGATTGTCCCTGCATTGTTATGGATACCACAGGAAAGACTTCTGTGTTAGCAAGGTGATTTTCCCTCATGGACAGATGATCCGAGAACCTTGGTGAGCCCCGTAGCAATGACATCATCCTGTGCAAGTCTGTAGTTCCTACCAACGAAACCATAATGTCTATTAAGTTTACATTTTACAGGGTTGAACTCACAGGCCATAGTTTCAGTGGAAATGCTGAATTTATCAAGCAGGAGGTTTGAAAGTGGAGGGGCAGGGAATAACTGAGTGTGTGTGTTAGTGTATTTCAGGGAGTGAGAAAAAAAAAGATTTATTACTGGATAAAGTGGCAGCATTTCTGGAGCTAAGCATCAGTTGACCAGACCAAATCTTATGAACTTGGGATCTTTGTGAAAACACCCACTTCTGCATTCCATCCATCCTATTACATGAACCCCTGACCAAGCCACAGCCTGCTGTATTGGCACCAGGGTTAGGGTGTGTAGCTCTCAAATGACCACAAGGTGGGGCAAGATGATATTCAACTATGTTCCAAAAGATTTTTGGGGGAAATTTTTCTCTCTATTTTAACACCTGAATCCTGTGCATGTTCATGTTTGTGGTCATAGATTACACCAAAACCCCAGGTGATGACCTTGCAAACATCTTACCATATTGTATCAAGTAATTTTTTGTACCACAGACCTTGGACTGTATTTCCAAGCCAGCTTTCTTCTGTCACCATGCCTGGTGCTCCTTCCTCTCTGTGATTCACCTTGGCTTGTGGGGTGGGGGAAGAGAGTCTCTCCAACTAAGATGGGAGTAGGAGGAAGGGGGATAGGGGAATGTGAGTACTGCTTTGGGATTCATGTGGACCACGTGATATGTAATGTCATATATTGTCACCCAACCAGGCATTGCATACTCAGTTGCTGAGTGGGGCCACGCAGGGGTACATAGTGAGGCCTCCCCGGGAAGGGTGGGGAGCTGTGGCCAGTGGCAAACCAAGGCCCGGCACAATCTGTTCCTCAAATCCAGCTCTTTGATGCTGAGTGTCAATGTAGGTGTTCTTTGTAAGAGAAGCTGGAAATCCAGGTTTTTATTAAAAAGTCTTTTGAGTTTTAAAAACTGACTAAAATGTTTAAGAATTTTCAGGCCACACTGAATGATAGCACAATGTTATGCACTAATGTTAGCACAATGTCCATGTGCTAACATTAATCTCTATTAATTAATCTCCATATAATCAATATAAAGTAACTCAACACAAATATCAGTAGCCTTTCCTGACTTCTTACTATACAGGCCAGTATATTGTTAACTATAAGAAGGATTTTTTATGTGATTTCATTTCACTCATTCTCAGTCATCCCTTCAACAAGCCTGTGTCAAGTGCCTTCTTGTGCCAATCATTGCATTATTCAGTACAGAATAAAGGTACTTGTAGGGAACTAAAAAATGCTTTTCCTTGCCCATCTTCTCCGCTTCCTCTGAGGCCCAAAGGCTTCCCACAAGTCGTAAGTTCCTCCAGTGCTCAGGAACCACGTGCGTAGTAAGTGAACTGCCACGAGGTGGTGCTCTTGCTCGTTTATCCCAGTGGACCACGGCTTGCTTCTAACAAGGGGACCGAGTGTAAAGGAGCTGGAAATGTTACAACTCTCAAAGCTCTGAACGCTCCCTCAAATTTTAAATGTAACATTGGTCTAGCTGGGTGCCGTGTATGCTCACCTATAGTCTCATCTACCTGTAGTATCAGCTACCGGAAAGGCTGAGGCAGGGGGATAGCTTGGGGCCAGGAGGTTCTGCATCAGCAGTTTCAACCAATTGTAGATGAAAAATACTTGGAAAAAATTTAAAAAACCCTCATACAATAGAAAAGAATACAAATGAAAATACTACAGTGTAACAACTGTTTGCATAGCATTTGCATTTTATTAGGTAGTATCCATAATCCGGGATGATTTAAAGTACGTGGTTGGATATGCTTAGGTTATATGCAAATACTACATCATTTTACATTAGAGACTTGAGCATCTGGGATTTTGGTATCCCCTGGAGTCCTGGAACCAACCCTGTGTGGATACAAATTTATGAGTACTGTTTTGTAGCCTGCTTTGTATCTTCCTTTCCCCCCTTGAGTGATACAGTACAAATATTTTCACATGTCATTAAATATTGTCAAAAGCATCATTTTAAATTCAGGATATTTTATTTTCTAGATATGCCATGAATATATATAATTTTCTGATTCTTAAAAATGTAAATTATGTCTACTTTTGCACTACAAAAAATGAAGATTCAATGAACAATGTTGTAGCCAATTCTTTGATCATGACCATAATTATATTCCTAGTTTAAATTCTCAAAAGTGGGTTAATGGATTAAATAAGTTGCAAGATTTTTAGGTTTTGGTAGCCATAGCTAGGTTTCCTCCATAAGAGCTACATTCATTTTTTGTGTCTATTCCCTCACTTCTTTGAATACTCACCAATACTATTTTCATTTAAATATACTTTTACTTTAGGTAAACTATATACAAATATATTGACATTTCATTGTTCAAATCTATACTATTTCTATTTAATTACTATTGAAGTTAAATATATTTTTCTAAGTTATTAACCATTTTTCTTGTTTTTGGAATGGCTTGCTGATTGCCTCAGTCCAGTTTTTTTGTTAGACATTAGATTTTTTCTTATAGATATGTAGGAATTGCTACATATCTATAAGAAATGTTATATGTTTAAATTATTAACTGCTGCAATTATGTTTATAGTTTGTTACTTGCCTTATTTTTTATTGGGTATATTTGTTTGGTCATATAGAATTCAACATATTATGCAATCAAAGCTTTTTTTCTTTAAGTTTTCTACATTTAGATCCTTTGTTAGGCATCATTTAGCAAGAGGTAGAAGAAAGAATGAGCATTTATTATGGTTCATTATAAATTATTCTCTAGAATTAACTCCCCTTTGTATCTTTGGTTTAGAATTTTTCTAAAGAATCCTTGACCATACTCTTAAGGAAATTGCTTACTAAATCCTTCAACTCATATTGGGAAACCTTACCAAAGGCTCTTAATTGAGAGAGAAGCCCTTTCCCCCTAGGAACCACTTTGAAATATATAGGAATATTTTTGATTGTTATACCACTGGGACAATCTACTTAGTAGGTGGAGTCCAGGAAAGCTAAAGATCCTTCAGTGTACCAAAAGGCACATTTAAGGGAATTATTTCTTCTAAATGCAATAGCAGCTCCCATTGAGAAACACTGTTTGGCTACCATCCAAAGACACCTTAGAAAATACCATTTCTTAAAAACATTATGTCAAAACACTTTCTGAGTTGATATATGGTCATATTTTTTTCCACACTGTATTTTGATATATGCAAACTTAATGGATTGGAACATGTTGAACCTTCTTTGCTTTAATAACATAACATAGGTTTGAGTTGAATAAAGACTCTAGACAGATACTAAGCCTGTGACTGGTTTCAATTTGACTTACTGGGTAAGCTAAATTCCTGATTTGCTCAGAAAAAGTTGCAGAAGGAGTCGCATTAAATTAATTGGATTTGTCGATTGAGAATAGTTACAGTCTTATCGGTGCTTCCAAAAAATTCTACCGGGGACACATCTATTTCCCATTTCAAGATGCTTTCCTTTCCATGTTCTCTGGTAAAGCTTGGGACCTCAGGTTGCCGCTGCAACTGCTTTGCTCAACATTTCTCTTCTGATTTCTCTGGGTGCTGCTTGTTCCAATGCAAACGCGGAGGGCAGGAAATAACCAGGTCTGTTTTTTTCTGTCAGTACTTTGTCCCTTGGAAATATAATTATTTTGTTCACATGAAATTGCCTTTAATCAAACAACAAATTGGTATAAACCAGAGGTTTTATTGTTGCCTGTAGGTGTCAGTGATTATTAACTTGTCATTCTAAATGGAAGGTATTGGTTTTACCCAGGAATTATAAAGTGCTATATTAATAGCATGGTTTATTGTGTTCTAATAAAAGTTAGTGAGATTCACACACCATCTTCACAGGAGAGAGCTGAATATGTGCGCTTATTATGATGTCATTTAAGGTATTAGTTAACTGGAAATGGAATACAAAAGGCTTATTAAATTAAACATTTTACCTGATTATGCAAAATATTAAATAGTGATAAAAGAGTTTAAGAACAGGGTTTGATCATTGTGGTCAAACTCAAGTAATGTGTCTTAGGAAAATTAGATTCCAAGATACACTTAGGGTACAATAAACTTTGTTTTCTAGGTTTTAGCTCCAGAACAGGATGTCACAATAATGGTTGATTGTTCCCCCAAAGACACTGGCAAGATACACTCTGGAATACAGACAGCAGTTCAAATGGAAGGAGTCATCAGAAAGGTGTTGGAAATCAAACTACAAACACCATCTTCCTCTTGTGCAAGTGCTTGGATAATGTATACAATTCTGAAGTCACGAGGAAGTCAGAGTGGCACTGAAGAAGTCTGGGAGGAATACTCTAAAATGCTCAAGGTAAAAGAACAGGAATTACTTGGGGGCAGACTCAAAAGAGTCTTCATCAAAACAAGAAAGGGGGTGTAGGAATGGGATCAGAATCATTTTTTCATGGTTGTTGTTTTATTCAGATGTATTCTTTCACTGAATCAAGAGTGTGTAGGAGACAAAAACACAAATATGTTGGAAGTGATGCACCTGAGTATGGTGTTTTCTAATGATTTTCAAAAAGAGTAAAATGGAAAGTTTTAGAGATGCATCCCTGGTCTTCTGAGGCTGAAGTAATGGAGTGAAGACTGCTCTTCTTTCCACAAACCACCCTGCGTTATGGAGACAGAGCACTTGAGCTGGAAGGACTTGAAGACGAACTTGGCATTAAGGGTTATGTTCCTATTTTTATCAGAATTACAAATTAGTTTAGAAAGGTAACTCCAAAGCATTGTACTACCATAAACGTAGACAATTCACAGGTATATTGCCTAGTCTTATTAGAGGGGGGCCAGAGGAGGCTGGACAGATCTTGCTGGAAATGGAAGAGGAGATTTACGGATTAGATGTAGCCAGATTCAATTTGTGATTCTATGATTTATTTTTTGAAAGGTCTGGTAAGAGAGGAAAATGAGGATCAAGATTATAGATGGGATAAACCTCAATATAAAATGTTATGATGTGGCAATAGACAACGAAGCTGCCAACTCTCCTCATTTCCTTTATTTCCCTCTTTCCAATTTAATGCTCCCTCATTCAGTAGATATTACCAAGCTCCAAGGTCCTATTCTGAGTAATCATGATAGGCCAATAGCAGTCGCTCAATACACGTTAAGTTAGTGGGAAAATTATGATAATTAGTCGTAAGACAAGGAAGATCAAACCATAGTTTCCCTCCCCATTTGAGCAGAAAGAAAGTAATGAGGAAGAGAGGAACAGAATTGAAAGGATGGGATATAGTTCTACTAAAGAAATAACAATAATATAAGTGCCATACATTTCCTAAGTACTATTTAAACACCACCTACAAATTTTGAAATGCTATTCATTCATTTTTATCTGTTCAAAATACTTGCTAATTTTCTTGATTACTTTTTTGAACCATGGGTTTCTTAAAAGCGTGCTATGTAGTATTTAGTTTCAAGTGTTGGGGGATTTTCCAGAATTTCTTTCTGTGTTTGATTTCTTATTTTAATTCTATTATGGTGAGAAAGCATACTTTTTATGATTTGTATCCTTTTAAATTTATTGTGTGTGTTTTTAAATGATTACAGATGGGACTGTTTGGATTTGGGTTGTCACTTAGTATAGTGTCACTAGGTTAAGTAAAACTAGCTGCTAGCTCCTGCAACAACCCACAAATCTCAATGCTGAACCCAATATTTTAGTGGTAGCAACTTTTTCTAGGTAATCAGGCTGATTCATTTAGTGACTCCATCATCCACTACAATCTCTTCACTTTTCTATACTGGAAACTCTTCATTTAGCTGCCTAATGAGTGAAGAGAAAGAACCGGGAAGAGATGATGATGTAAGTTCTAGGAGTCAGTTCTTAGAGTGATTTAAATCACTTCTGCTCATTTTCCATTAGCTGGGCCCAATCTCATGGTTAGATGTACAGAAAGTATTTCAGAAGTTCTCAGAAACAGAAGAAAAAGATGGATATTGAGGACTCCTGGCATTCTCAGCTGTTGCAAGTCTAGAATTATCTAGAGCAAGGCTGTTAGATAAAGACATATTTCTTGATTTTTTAAAAAAACTTTCTGAAGTTATTGGTTACTTTCTTCTCTAAATAAAACCTCTTACACTTTCTTCCTGTAACCCTGCAGGAAATTGCAGTGAAGTTCTTAGAGGTCAGCTGCTCATCACCTGCCACCCAGTCTCTTTCCCTGGTTTTTGACGTCTCGTGCCTGCTACTTCAGGTTGTCCCATTCACTATAGACATGAACACAGCTCCCTTTCATCAAGAACACACCTAAACACGACAGACAATGGGCAGAAGTGATTATCATGAAAGCTCCAGAAGGCCAATCAAGGGGACAAGTCCAACATGGAATGAAAAGAAAATTGATATTGCTGTTTCAAAGTTCCTGCAACCAAACCCTAGCATAGAAGCTTCTCACTGGGTGTTTCTTTCTAGATTTTACAATCTGACCTGTTGGCATAACTTTGGATTCCATTCTAAGGCATCCTGCATCACTTAATTTCTACTTATCTTCTCCCAGAGCCCTTCCCTAAACAAACAAACAAAAAAATCAGTTAGCTGTCTGAAGAAATCAGCAAAATGCTCGCTTACAAAAACACAAACCTATTCACCAACCAACCAACCAACAAAATTTATAGGAAAGAGATTTTCTGCCAAAAAGAAACATCTTTTACCTAATTCTGCTGAATAATTTCAATTTAAGACTCAGCATGTCCCTAGAAAAGTAGTCTTTTGTCCCCATTTTGTCTATCTAAAAAGGAATTTCCTCAAATAACAGTTTTCTCCCTATAGCACAATCTTGCTTCCTAGAAGAACTACTTTTTTGACTGTATTTATTCATTTTTTTTATTCCCTTGGGCATTTTTTTTCTCCTTACACCAAAGGCGTATTCTAATATGCCTGTATAACTTTAGGAAATTATTTAAATCTAAGCTTTCGAAGAATCATTAGAAAAATAGAGCACACACTCTCAACATTGTGCACATATTAGGATCATCATGGGAACTTCTAAAAATCTTGATTGTCAGTCCACACACCAGACCAATTAGATTAGAATGAGGGAGGGATAGGAGCTAGATATCAATATGTTTTTGAAAGTTTTTTATATGATTCTGTTGCGTGACCAGAGACGCGAACGAGCAGAAGCTTTGCTGTAGGTGTAAAACTCGCTCCTGTAATTATTAAGTCAAGAAACAGGCCATACACTCTGATATGGTGTATAGCAAAGTTTTTTATTTTAAGTTCAGGTTTTATACTTTTTCAGTCAGGTCCCCTCTTAATTAGCTTCCTCATTTTCTTACTTTATTTTTACATATCAATACCATCACCTTTCAGTCAATCTCTCCTATTTTCAAGACGATGACTAGTCTCTGAGCGGGGCACAAAGAGCAGGGCACAAAGACGGAAGTAGCTTCAGGGGAACAAAGTTAATAGAATATTCTCAAGCATTCACTCAGTTTACCCAGTATGAAGTAATGACTGTGTCCTTTCTTCAGGGCAGAATATCTATAGACCTCTGACA
>CAUYPK010033576.1:0-18807 GCA_963574355.1 Loris lydekkerianus
TATATGTTGGGGCACAGATACAGAAGGGAATATATAGGTCTTTTAAGTGAGCAGGATTAAATTATTTAGGTACAAGTTATAAACAAAGATGTCTAGACACAATTCTGTTTTAAGTCATTTAAAATTAGAATTGACACTTTCTTTTTTTTTGTTTATTATTATTATTATTATTAAATCATAGCTGCATACATTAATATGATAATGGGGCATCATATACTAGCTTCATAGACCATTTGACACATATTCATCCCAATAGTGAACATAGCCTTCCTGGCATTTTCCTAGTTACTGTAGCATGACATTTACATTTCACATTTACTGAGTTTCACCCTTAAAATATTTTAAAAATGAAGTAATACTTACAGTGAAGTATCTTTGTATTGGGGGAGGGAATTGATTGCAAAATCTCATTTACACAAAATACTTTAAAAGTGCATTTCTTACATATGATGCGTTAGTACGCATTCTACCAACTCCTGTTAAACACCATTATATAAGATCACTCATCTACATAAGGGAAGTGTTTAAAAGGAGGAATCTCTATATCCAACCTATTACTAAATTTATTTCCAAGATGCCCATACTGAGTAGAAACATTGAATAGCATTGATAGCAAAAGAGAAGACATTAGGAATAAATGGAAACTTCAATAAATGGAATATGAACTACCATTTTGCTTGAAATTCTCTTAAAGAAAACAGATGAAGAGAATTCCCATAATGAAGAGTATAAGAGAATTCTCTTATACTCTTTTTCCATTGGAATCCATGATGGTTCTGCTCCATTTATTCTTAGTGTCTGACTTTGCTTTTCCAGTACAACTGCTGTGTGAAAGTGGGACCATAAAATGCTGCTACTAACTATCACACCAGGGCAGTGAATTGGGGGTGGCTTGGGATGGACGCATTCTTTCTTACAACATGAGAGAAGAGGTCATTTTAAAGTACAAACCTGGTGCCACTTGCTCTGAAGAAAATTCTCCTGAGTAAGGATTCTTTTATTTCCTAATTTTAATCGCAAACATTTTTATTTACCCAAAGTCTATAAAATTTCCTGATGCTTTGGATTGAATGTGCTACAAATGATGTGTGCATCTGGTGGCATTGGTGCACACCTGGCATCTGATGTAAACTCCTGCAGGTGTCGACTAAGGTGGAAGCAAATGTCACACTGAGGCCGTGGCTAATCTATTCCATCACTCTGCAGTTACTCATTAAATCATTAAGATTAAGTGTTCATATTTGAATACCTTTGGGGATTGCCTTGCCAAAGGGAAAACAGAAAGCACTTTAATATGACTTTTAACAAATGTATGGCCCTCCAGATTAACAATGTATATCCTGCATGCATCCTGAAATAGAAAAATGCCTATATATAATATACAATTTATTCTGAACACGTGTTTAAGTAGTATATTTGCTTTGAAAAACAATAAAATTTAATGTGCCTTTATTAACCTTGGCTATATTAATTTTAGCAATTTATTAATTTACAGTTGGAAATAAGTGGATAAATTACATATCATTCTGTGGTCTCAGAACACATGCAGAGCTTGAAGGGAATCTTGTCACTGAGCTTATCTACGTCCACAGCAAGTTGTTAATTGCTGATGACAACACAGTTATTATTGGTAAGTATGGTTCATGGTCTGTGATTGTCCCTGCCAGTCAACTCACCCCAGGCAAAGCTTCTGTTGCTCTTCCTCTCAAGCTTCCTCTGTAGCTGAGACAGTAACACAACATCTAAACCTCTTCTGAAGCAATCACTTTCTCTCATATCCTTTCTAACACAAATTTTTACCTATGCAGAAGCTGAGAGGCAGAGAAATTCTATGGACTTTGTATGAATTACAGTATCCAGAGGCAGTGAGTTAACCTAGCAGTCCACTAATTTGCTTGATCTGTTAATTCTATCTTAGTTCCTTATGTTTATTTTGAATCCAAGTGACTAGGTTTCAGGGATTGGAGAGTTGGGGAGAAATAAGAAGAAAAAGTGTGTTATAAGCAAGTGCCTTGTGGTAAGCTGTATATGTTTACACGACATCCACCTTAACCACCTAACCATTACCACAAATCTGAAGTTGTGTAAAAGTCAAATCAGAAGAATAGTAAGGTACGCTGCTTCTGTGCTCACCCTGGCTTTTCCTGACATTGCGTCTGTGTGCCATTAGTCAGATGTAGAGCAGTCCAGCTTTGCTAATGTGTATGAGTGAGGGGAGAATTGTGTGATAATGACCGAACACAGCTCTGTGCTAAGGTCTGCAGTCTTTTCTGGTCAAGGATCAAGGATTTTTCCCAAGCTTCTCCCCACTGACAGATTGAGGAGAGGGTTACATTTGTATATTTTACACTTATTAGATTTTCATTCTTTTATATGCATGGAAAGTTTTGTATTTTCCATCATTGACTTCTTTTGCCTTCTAATATTATGTAAAATGAATACTGGAAAACTAGGATGAGCAACAGAGTATTAATTAGCAGCTAGATACATGTATATGAAGAAACCAGGGTGGGGCGTGTCACTTAGAGAGAGGTGTGTCCTACTTTGGGGAATTCTCTTTATCTGTTTTAAGTAAAATGTAGATTCTCATCTATAATAAGATCCTTTCTTATTATTTAAGAAACTAAATGTTATGGAGTATTTTGAAAGTTTTTGACAATAAATATGATCTTTAATCTCTGCTGAGAAAAGAAAAAAGTATCTCACACCTAGGAGTGATGAAGCTGCCTTGTGTGGCATTTATTTAAAGAGGAAAGGTAATACTGAAATCAGAAGATGTATACACTACAGTATGCTGCATTGTGAGGAGACACACACACATTCTTTTAATACTTGAATAGCATGTTTAAGAAAAATATCTTGTTTTTTGATATCTCTTTCTATAGGGATCAAAGTTTAGTCTTCCTCCACTTCTCCAACATACAAGGTGTCTCTTATTTCCCCCAGGCTTCTCTGGCCTTGCTCTTCAAAAAGCAACTTCAGAATATTTTTATATTAAATTTGGCAATGACAGAAGGAAAGAAAAAAATATTGATGTTTCCTGAAATGGAAAAATAAACAAAGCCAAGTAAAATTCAGTTGGTCTCTTGAATAAGATTTCAGAACTCTAAGTGAAAACTGACAGATGTAAATATTTTCCTTTGACAGGTCATTTCGGCATTCAGCCTGCTTTGCTTTACATAAAGTATAAATACAAAGTAATTTTCTGTGTCAGAGCTAACAGTTAAATAGATTTCTTCAGTTTTTTAATTGACTTATTTTCTCCGAACCTAGCAATAGTTGATCAACTTGGAATACAGTTCACATCCACTCTCTTCAGGTGTAGCCCTTGGGAGTATGAAGAAGTCTTCTTCATTCAGGGAAAATAAATGCATTACAATTATGCAAAAATAAATCACAAAGACACAATATTGAATGAAAGAAGCACATCTCAGAAGATTATATGCTACGTTATTCTACTTACATAAAAAGTCAGAGGTGAACTATTTTTTGTTTAGGAAAACACGCAGAGCATGGGAAGCCAGAATTCAACATCAAGTCTTGTGCTAGGTTAGGAAATGATTGGCATGGGAAGTGCTACAGCCTCTGGGATGTGGTAATACTGTTTTCAGCCTAGGTAATGAGTTCAGTAATGTTTATTTTATTAGTGCTAAAGTTGTCCATGTATGTTTTTATATGCTCTTTTGTATTTTATTATATTTCAAAGCTTTTAAAAAGTTTTCTAGCAGCAGACTCAGAATAGGTCATTTTCTAGAAACTAAGTGGTCTTAAATGATCAAAACATTTTTTGAAAACTATATTTTGCAGTTACCATAAACAGTAATATGTGAACACAGTGAATATTCACTGTGAACAATTCAAACTCTAAGAGTGTGTGTAGAGCAAAAGGTTAAAATGCCCTGTGTTCCTCCGGCTCTTCACTGGAAAGCACTCAGTATTGCTAACAGTGCGGTGTGTATGTCTCTGCATCTCTCATTCACTTTTATTCCTCATGTGTTATATAAAAATAGGGTAACACCATGTCTGCCACTCTGAATTTTATTTTCAGAATACAGGAACATTTAATAAGAATGGAGGTAGTAGCATTTATATCCATCTATAACTCATTGTCAGTATCTCATTTATTCAATTCATTTAGAATTTTCTCATCCCTTTCTTCACATTCCTGTTAGACAGCAGCCCTCCTGTTAGACAAGGTCCTTCTGCTCCATGTCATTTATACAATGTGGCTGAAAGTCAGTGCTCTGGGCAATGCCAGACTAGCCTGTAAAGGCCTGTCTCTGAGAATCCCAGCTCAGAATGCAAGGCGTTCCTCCCCTCCAGAGTGTGGGGGCCACTGTAGTGAGAGGGCCTGGGGGCCTTATAGGAGAGGGTGTTGGAGCTGTGTGGGAGGCTTCTGCCTCCAGGAGGGCTCAGCCCTAGCTCTCTTGACAGTGATCAGAGCAGGATGAGTGTCCACCTGGTCCAGCCCCCTCCTGCCAGCAGCCTCTGCTAGGTCTGGGAGAAAGTGCTATCCTAAAGCAGCATGATGAGGACTTCTCGGTGCACAAATGGGGTGACTTAGGCAGAGAGGAGACATCTTTAATACAAATGCTGTGTTCAAGCAAATTGGTCCTTCCTGTAGCAATGTTCTCTGGTGCTAATATTACAGAGTTAGTAAGTGTCTGATAAGAAAGCCAATAATTAACCTTTGTAGAGTAGGTGTTTTTACATGCTCTTACTTAATTATCACAACAACCCTACAAGGTCTAGATTTTTTTTTTTTTTTTTTTTTTTTTTTGCAGTTTTTGACCTGGGCTGGGTTTGAACCCACCACCTCCAGCATATGGGGCTGGAGCCCTATACCTTTGAGCCACAGGCGCCGCCCAAGGTCTAGATTATTATCTCATTTTATGAAAGGTTATATTAAAGCTGAGAAAGACTAAGTAAATTGACCAAAGTAATTTTTGGCCCAAAGATACAGCTACAAATTTTATATCTTAGCCAAAACATCAGTATACACATAACAGATGATTTTCTAACAACCAAACAAAACGTTTCAAAGGTTCCCACCTTAGTGCTCTCACATTTCTGAAGGGTGCTCCATCCTTTCTCTGTCACCCACGACCACCGTGAGGCACCACTCACACCCACAGTCATCATAGATTTGTGTATCATCTACATGGTTAGACCCTGACAAATGAATTAAAATCTCTTCAAGAAAGGGCAGATTTTTCTCATGAAGAATTCTCGACACTTGGGCTCATGCAAAGCTACCATCACCATAGACTCTGGTTGCCCCAGTCACCTATCTGGCCTGACCCTTCTGCTCCATGTCAGCAGAAGCAGCCAGTGTTGTAACTAAGGCAAAAGAAACAAGAAGGAAAGAGTCTGTTGGGTCTATTTTGTAGTGTGTAGGCGCCTGAAAGGTTTCATTAAACCTCCTGCTCAACACAGAAAGTGAGTGGGGCTTCTGAACATCCAGGGGTCCTCAAACTGCAGCCCGTGGGCCACATGAGGTGGTGTGATTGTATTTGTTCCCATTTTGTTTTTTTTTTACTTCAAAATAAGATATGTGCAGTGTGCACAGGAATTTGTTCATAGTTTTTTTTGTTTGTTTTTTTAACTATAGTCCGGCCATCCAATAGTCTGAATTGGCCTATTTAAAAATTTTGAGGATGCCTGGCCCTAGACTGATGACAGCAAATATTTGCCCTTCACATGTGAAAGCTACATCCTCAGTTTATTTGGACTTAGAATAGAGGGAAGATGACACAGAAGCTACTGGCACACCACACAGTGAGGCAAGACAGTGAGAAGTCTAGGCCACAGACGATGCCCTGTACTTGAGATTATACTCTATTGATCATGAAGGTGCTCTTGGGCTTTGTTGTTCAAAATTATATGGCCATGACTCAAAATCTGCAGATAATCTGTGTCTTAATCCTGAAGGCAGAGCCAACCTCTGCTGAGTTGGTAGGCACTCTGACTTTCCTTCAGTGCTCAACGAGTCTATCAGAACCCTTTGCACCACAAGGTAGAAAATCAACTAGAAGTATGTAAAACAATAACGAAAATAAATTATTTCACATAAAAGGTCAGAAAGTTCAAGAGCTGAAAACCTTTCTTTCTGCTCTGCTGTCTTCAGCTTGTTTGTTTCCTAGTTACAAAGTGGCTGCAAAAGCCCCTGAAATCCCATCTTCATCAATCTCTTCAAGCCAAAATATTCAAAGGCTGGAAGAGATAGGTATTCCTTGTGTTCTTTTGTGCAAAGGAGAAAAACTTTTTCAGGAGCCCTTAGAAAACTTTACTTCATGTTCCACTGAGGAGAACCACATCAAGTGCACATTCTTATGTGTCACAGGAAAAATGATGAAATTACCATGGCTGGCTTAAACTGATCAAGACCCTCCCTTGGGTTAGGGAAGGGCCCACCTCCCTAAATTACATCCCTAAATTACGTCTTCCCTAAATAACATGAACAAAAGTAAGGTTTTGTTAGCCAGTAAGACCTGAGTGGGGAGGGCAGGCAGCAGGGTCTGCCACAGTAGAAGGTGTTCGATCTCATCACTTTCTCCTTACAGGCTCTGCCAACATAAATGACCGAAGCATGCTGGGAAAACGTGACAGTGAAATGGCCGTCATTGTGCAGGACACAGAGACAGTCCCTTCAGTAATGGATGGAGAAGAATACCAAGCTGGCCAGTTCGCCCAAAGACTTCGGCTACAGTGCTTTAGGTCAGCCCTCCAGAATGGTGTCTCTCTGATGTAGTTATTTCTACAGCAACAGGTGCTGGGACCCAACCCTGCTCTTTGGCCCTTAGCACACACATCATCCTAAGTTCTTCTTTGTCTAAAGCAGTATCTCCCAAAGTATAGGGTGTGTACCCCCAGTAGGGTGTCAAACAACTTTGAACGTACATGAATACTTTGAATAGCTTTTCATTATTTTATTTGCATTAGAAATAGCATTTTAAATATTTTTTTTTATCTTTTTTATTACTTGGGATTCATTGAGGGTACAAAGAATTAGGTTACACTGATTACATTTGTGGAAGTCCCTCTTATAATTCTGTCCCACACCCAAGAGGTATGCCATACACCACAACTCCCAACGGCCTCCCTCTTCTCCTCTCCCCACTTGCTCATTCCCCTACCCACCCTTGTATTAGCTCATCTACTGCCTTCATGTTAGAGTAGATTACACTGGATCCTTGCTTCTCCATTCTTGTTATACTTTACTAAGAAGAATGTATTCTACCTCCATCCAAGTTAATCCAAAAGATGTAAAGTTTCCATCTTTTTTAGTGGCTGAATGGTATTTCATGGTGTACATATACCACAGCTTGTTAATCCATTCCTGGGGTTGGTGGGCATGTAAAATGTTTCAACATTTTAGTGATTGTAATTTGAGCAATTAATAGTCTAGTGCAAATGTCTTTTTTTCTTTTCCTTTGGGTAGATGCCTAGTAATGGGATTGCAGGATCAAATGGGAGGTCTAATTTGAGTTCTTTGAGGATTCTCCATAATTCCTTCCAAAAAGGTTGTACTAGTTTGCAGTCCCACCAGCAGTGTAAAAGTGTTCCCTTCTCTCCACATCCATCTGCAGCCAGCTTCTGCAGCTTTGAGAATTTTGTGTGGACTAGGTGATATCTTAGGGTAGTTTTGATTTGCGTTTCTCTAATTAAGGATGATGAGCATTTTTTCTGGTCTGTCTTCTTTAGAGAAGGTTCTATTCATGTTTCTTTCCCAGTGATATATGGGATTGTTGGGTCTGTTTTGTTGATTAATTTGAGTTCTCTATAGATCCTAGTTATCAAGCTTTAGTCAGATTGATAATATGCAAATATCTTTTCCCATTCTGAAGGTTGTCTATTTGCTTTGGTTTTTTCCTTAGCTTTTCAGTTTAATTAAGTACCATTTGTTTATTTTTGTTGTTGTCACATTGCCATGGAAGTCCTCTTTATAAAATATTTCCCCAGGCCAATATCTTCAAGTGTTTTCTTCACACTTTCTTGGAGGATTTTTATTGTTTTGTGCCTTAGATTTAATCTTTTATCCATCTTGAACCAATTTTTGTAGTGGTGAGAGGTGCAGTTTGAGTATTTAACATGTGATTATCCAGTTCTCCCAACATCATTTGTTGAATAGGCATTCTTTTCCCCAGTGTACGTTCTTGTTTGGTTTATCAAAGATCAAGTGGCTGTAAGATGTTAGTTTCACCTCATAGTTTTCTATTCAGTTCCAAATGTCAGTGTCTCTGTCTTTGTGCCAGTACCAGGCTGTTTTGATCCCTATGACCTTGTAGTATTGCCTAAAGTCTGGTAGGATGATAGCACCAGCTTTGCTTCTATTACTAAGAATTGCTTTGGCTATACAGGATTTCTTCTGATTCCATACAAAATGAAGAATTATTTTTTCCAAATCTTGAAAGAATGATGATGGTATTTTAATGGTATTGCTTTAGGTAGTAAAGACATTTTGACAAAGTTGATTCTTCCCAGCCATGAGCATGGTATGTTCTTCCATTTATTAATATCTTTTGCTATTTCTTTTCTTAGGATTTTGTAATTTTCTTTGTGGAAGTCCTTCACCTCTTTTGTTATGTATATTCCTAGGTATTTCATTTTGTTTGAAGCTACTGTGAAGGGAATTGTGTCCTTGATTAGCTTCTCATCTTGGCTGTTATTGGCATATACAAATTTGTGAACATTGATTTTATATACAGAGATATTGCTGTATTTTTTTTTATCACTTCCAGAAGTCTTGTGGTTGAGTCTTTCGGGTTCTCTAAGATTGTATCATCAGCAGCAAGCAGGAATTTGACCTCCTCTGCACCCATTTGTATGTCCTTTCTCTCCTTCTGCTGTATTGGCTAGAACTTCCAGCACTATGTTGAATAATAGTGGCAATAGAGGACAACCTTGTCTGGTTCCAGTTCTAAGTGGAAAGGCTTTCAGTTTTACTCCATTTAGCATAATACTACCTGTGGGTTTGTTGTAGATGGCTTTGATCAGATTAAATTCTGCTTAAATTTAAAATTATTTAAATATGTAAATTTAAATAATTTTAAATTTAAGCATTAAAAAATGCTTAAATTCTTAACTGTTCTAATTAGAAAAGGAGGGTGAATTTTATCCAGTGCTTTTTCTGCATCTATTGAGGGAATCACATGTGTTGCAAATTTGTTTTGTCATTTTCCTTTGAATAATATTTGGAGTATTTGGGAGAAATATTTCTTTTTTTTTTTTTTTTTTTGCTACGAGAATAATCAAGGGGTACAATGTGCTGGTTTCATATACAATCTGAAATATTCTCATCAAACTGTTCAACGTTTGCTGTGAGAATAAGCAAGTGGACTGTGGTCTCCAGGAATGGTGGTGTCTCACGCTTCTTGTGCGCTTTCCTTTGGGGCCTCCGAGAGCCTGGGGCAAGAAATATTTCAATTCTTATTAATCAAATCTGTTTATTCTTTGTTCCCCCCCTTTTCTTGCATGTTAAGAACAACTTCCCCAGTACACAATCATCAAACATTTATTTACATTTTCTTCCATTAAATTTGCTTAATATATCCCTCCCCTCATTTACTTAATTATTGTTAAGACATTTATACTCTAGATTTCATTTTTTAAATTTAATATCTCCAGTTTATTTTAATGTAATAAATGGAGCAGGGGCTGTCTTCTTTTCCCAGTTGACTGACTGACTCAGGCCTGTGTGGTGTGCAGTAGGGTCCCCGCCTTTCCAGTCTCCGCATCGTGCCTCACAACGTTCTGACCCGCTGTACTCTGATGTGCTTTTGGTCTTTATTATGTCACACTGAGGGTCTGTGCACATCAGACCAGTGTGACAGCATTTCCATCACAGTGGCTTCACTGTGCAGAGTGAAGTGCTCATCATGAGCATTTCACCACTACTTTTTGCCACACTGCTTCCACATCACATCTCACCAGGGCTACTATAGTAGCTGCTAACTGATCTTACTGTTTCAGTTCACCTCCCATCCAGTCTGTTGTCAATATAGCAACAATTATTTTTGTTTGTGACATAGATCCTGACATTCCTCTGCCCTGTGTCTGCAATGAGTCTTCTTCTCACTCAGCCTAAAAGCCAAAGCCCTTGTGAGGCCTGTCATCCTGCTGCTCTTTCCAGAATGCCCTACCCTTTTTGCTATTCTTATAACCTACTAGTCATATGGACTCTGGATGGTTTCTAGCTCAGTTACTGGTGTGTCTCCAAACTTTAGTTTCTCATCTGCACAAGGGGAACCACCTGTCCTGTTTATCTCACAGGATTAGGATGGAAGTGCTTTTTAGCTAAAGTCTTCTACATATATGTCTATGTATAAGGCTTATTATAATTTTCAAATATCATCTTAAAATATGTCTTTGTTCGCTTTAGAAAGTTATTGTATCTATTCCCCTGTTCACAAATGATTGATTCAGACATATCTAGCAGGTGGCTTCCTCTATGCCAGGCATGAGGATCTGAGGAAGCGAGAGTAGCCAAGTCAGGGTCTCTCAAAGAATTTATGGTCTAAAAGTGGGAGATCGATCTTTGAAAACAAAAAGTGCATAAAATATTGCAGTGCTTCAATGAAAACAAAGCATATGTAAAGTATAGAAGGAACGAAGGAAGAATATTCAGACCTCCCCAAATTAACAGCAGAAGAGAGAAGAAGGAGCCAGGAAAAGTGTTATAGAGCTGACCTTGCACTGAGTCGTAAAATACAGTAGGTGGGGTGGGGTTAGGTAAACAGGTGGGTGAAGGAGCAGTCTCCCTGACCACACCCATCTCATTCTTTTAAAATGTACCCTGTGAATTATTTATCACAACTACAATTAATTCCATTTGTAGGTGATGACTTATTTATTTTTAGTTGCACCCATCAAATTTAAGTCTATCCAGAGAGGTTCCATGTGTGTCTTATTCATTTTCTATACACTAAGGTTCAGCATAGTGAACCTAAAGGGAAGAGAAGGGGAAAAGTGGAAGGGGAACACAGGAGGGCAGGAATGTGAGAAGGAAAGAACAGAAGAGCATGTCCCGGTGAAGAGCACAGGATCTAAACTTAGCTGTGTGACCTTGAACACGTTATTCAATCTCTTTGTGCATTAGTCTTCTTAAGACTAAGGAGTTTTTGAGCAGTTAAGGACACAGTTCTTGGGAAGGGCTTACTTAGCACACTGTCAAATGTTTTGAGTGCTAGTCCTGTCTGCCAAGGTCCTGACCACCGTAGGTCAAACTACAACCAGGCTCTTAGGACAAAAAGTCCAAAAGTAAGGTCTTTCTTTCTGTCTAACAGTTTCAAGCATCAAAGCAACTTAGGTTGTTTTGTGTTGCAACTTAGGAGTTACACAGAGGGTGCCAAAAATGTGCATATATTTTCAGAAAGGAAAAAGAAGGTATGAAAATTGTAATACCCAAGTCATGTTTGACATTTTTGAGTACAAGAGGTGCTCAAATGTGACTTGTATTCACCTTCTGTTATTAGTATGTATTGATTACTCCAATTTTAATACAGTCTTTTCATTTATTAAAATGTGTATATTGTCTTTGGCACACTGTGTGTATGTGAATATATATAGCCGCAACAAAATTTTATCTTGGCCACTCAATCAGGAGGACCCTTGTGTTCCAGGATTGTCCTTGGCTATCTTGATGACTCAAGTGAGGACATCCAAGATGCAGTGAGTGACAAATTCTTCAAGGAGGTGTGGGTTTCAACAGCAGCTCGAAATGCTACAATTTATGATAAGGTGAGGCTCACATATTCTCCCCTTTTTCACTGAATTTCACCACAAAAGCCAAGAAATTAGTGTGGCTCCTGTGGCTCAAAGGAGTAGGGCACTAGCCCCATATGCCAGAGGTGGCAGGTTCAAACCCACCCCTGGCCAAAAACTGCAAAAAAAAAAGAAGCCAAAAAATTATTATTTCTGCATAGTATTGGTATAAATTATTCTTAGTGAATGTCAAAAGTCAACATATTTCCTGGTTGTAGTTAAACCCCTATTTGTGGACACTGAGAAACAAAGTCTAAGCCCATCACGTACTTTGGTGGAAGAGAGGCTTTAGTAGCACACTGGCCCCACCTGAGGAGGAATCCCTTGAAAACACCCTCAGTGTGTGCTCACCTGGCATTTGGACATATCTAATGACAGAGAAGAGAAGACTGATGGGATCAAAAAATAAATTGGAGCTGGGTCCAATTCAGCTCGTCCAGTTGCCAGTGTTGTAACCTGTGCACAGTGACTCAACTTTCTGAGTCTCCCTTTCCTTGCCTATAAAGTGGAAAGGATCTCTCTAGGGTGGTTATGAGGCTGAAGAATGGCCTATTGAATGTATTTAGCACATAGAACAGAGTGAACAGCAGCCATTTTCATGATGAAGCTTGTTAATAATGAGCCATGGATGGCTCTAATTTTAGAAAGATGTTTTAAAATGCTTGATGCATAGCAAAAACATGTCTTGTGAAGTCTGTCCGTGGGTCATGATGAAGAATGTATAAGAGTTAAGAGTTGTCTAACAGTTGAGCAGGTTACCTCAAGAAGTAGCAAGTTCCCCATCATGGAAAATATTCAAGTTGTGATCCATTGACCACCTGTGAGAAATTGGCAAGACTGTGTTTTTCTCCATGACTTCCAGAGTTCCTCCCAGTGGAAAGACATTATTGTTAACAAAGCATAATGCTGTCCACATGGCCTTATTTCTTACTGAAGACTCAAGGCTATGGGTAAATAGGTCTTTTGTACAGTCTTAAAATGTGATTTTGCAAACACAGTGCACAATCAGATTGTTTGGGTCCTGGTTTGTGGGGAAACATCTATAAAAGACATGTTGGGGACAGTAGAATAAATCTGAATATGGACATTATGGAATTAATTTTCTTCAACGTGAAAATGGTGATTATATAGACACATATTCTTATTCTTAAGAAATAAATGATAAAGTATTCAGGGATGATGTATTATGGTGTCTAAAACTCATTTTCAATTAGGAAATTGTTATATATTAATAATTGATAACTCTAAGTACAGATATAGACAGGAGCTTTTTCCTAAAAACAAGGAAAATATAATGTGCAATTTTCTTCTTAAACCCAAATCTCAAATTCAGAGGTGGTTATTACCCCCCAAAGTAGTTTTAGTGTGGGCTAACATCAGTGTATACTGCTGTTAATGACTTGTGTAGAGCAGATATTAGGATCTAGCTGTGATTTTTTAATGGAACCACATCTACCTATTTTTAGCACATAAGATAACCAATTCTTAAATCAGGTCTGTGCTGTAACATAAAATTAACCATGTATTTCATAAAACACAAGCCTTGTCTGTTGGAATAGTTTTCCATAAAGGATTTTGGAAGTTTCTTTCAAACTTACCACTCATTTTTCTATTTATATTCTTATCAGGTGTTCCGGTGCCTTCCAAATGATGAAGTACACACTTTAATTCAGCTGAGAGAGTTTAGAAATAAGCCCAGATTAGCTGAGGAGGATCCCATTAGAGCTGAGGAGGAATTGAAAAAGATCCGTGGGTTCTTGGTACAATTTCCCTTCTATTTCTTGTCTGAAGAAAGCCTGCTGCCTTCTGTTGGAACCAAAGAAGCCATAGTGCCTGTGGAGGTTTGGACTTAGGAGTTATGCTCATTTGCATAATAGATGTCCACCCTGAAGACCACACTACAGACAGTGACTTTGAGGGTGACATGGCTGAAGCCAGGCCTGATGCAGTCTCAGGGGCCACCCACAGCCCTGTGGAGTGACTGGGAGGGGCTGCAGCCACACTGGGGACACTGGATATCAGCCAGGCTTTGTAAATCCTTTATAAATCATCTTGTAGTCCATACAGGCATTGTTCAAGACACTACTTATTATAGGAGCTGCTGTGATTCTTCAAGATTGCATGGAATGCCCCCGCATATGATCGTATAGTGGTGTTCACCCAGGTAAAAACTTGGTCATCATTCATTTTCAGTCACTGTTCCAACAGGCAGACTTTAGTCTACACAGCAGCCTGCATGAGGTACTTCTGATAAGGTTGACACTACATCTTGACACCACAAAGCAACAGGAAGGAATTAAATCCCGAAATTGAGGCAGAGATTTATCTCACTTGGCTCCCAAAGACACTGACAAGATGTGCCCTTGTGATCAGACCCGGTGATCAAATGTGAAAGCAGATGTAGGATGTTTGAATACGTGGCAACCAGATAAAACTCAAAACATTCAACCTCAGACACCTCCAAGGTGTCAGTGGAGATCTCATCCAGATAAGACAAGAAGATTCTTTCTAGTCCTATACAATTTCCTGTCATCTTGAGCTTCTTGATTGATTGAAGCTTGAGTTTCTACATTTCAAAATCAAACCAGTGAATATAATTTGTCTTTCAAGAGAATTGGAAGCTTCATAACTCCTACTGAATTAATTGGTATGAGTCTAACCTCATTTGATATTCAACCCTCCTGCTACGTTATCTTCTTTAAGAAAAATTAATTGGTTGTAAAATTTGCTACACTTTGCTTGCATTATGAAATACACATTAGCATTCCACCAAAGTATCCGAAGAAGTTAGGATACTTACTAAGTCACATTGTCCTAGTCTATAAATTGTTCTGAAAACACATTTTTCTTCTGCTATTATTGTACCCTTTGATGGACAAAAATATTAATATAGAATAGAAGTACACTCACAGCCTGAAGGACTAATGTGGTTTCCAAAATGCCTATGCCCATAAAATATGGTGCAGGTGCAATAATTAGACATGTCTGTGGATCACCTGGACAGACTCTCTTAGGGGTTGTTCTCCAAAGAAGTAAGCACCCAATTCCTGCTTTCATGGAATGGCCAAGAAAAGCACATAGTCACTGATATGGGTTAGTAGAAGAGAGAAACGGTGTCACATTTAGGAGAGGATCTCATACCCAGGGAACATTTCACAAATTTGCTAGGATTTGGGAAACAGCAATGGAAATGAACATTTTGGTGAGTAAATAACTTCTTATATGGCTAAAGATGGTAAAATGACTTCATTCTGTAACAACTGTAAATAAGACATTTGATACTTATAGAAAGAAGCTGATATTGGCCTATGAAATATTGAATGGATGTGAAATACCAAAAGATACCTTTTTATTTAAAAATACTTTTTAAACTTTATAACAGTCAACAAACTGGCACTGATTTTGTGCAAGATGTTCCCATGAATCCCTGAAGAATAAAAGTCTGAAAGGACCCTTTCTCTCTCTTTTTTTTTTTTATTATTAAAACATAGCTGTATACATTAGTGTAGTCAAGGAGTACAATGTGCTGGTTTCATATACAATCTGAAATATTTTCATTAAACTGTTTAACATGGCCTTCATGGCATTTTCTTAGTCATTGTATGAAGACATTTGAATTCTGCATTTAGTAAGTTTCACCTGTACCCATTCTAAGATGTATAGTAGGTGTGGCCCCACCCATTACCCGCCCACCATCCCAACCTTCCCACTCCTCCCCTCCCTTGGCCCTTTCCCCATATTCTTGTGCTATAGTTGGATTATAGCCTTCATATGAAAGCTATAAATTAGCTTCATAGTAGGGTTGACTATATTAGATACTTTTTCTTACATTCTTGATATACTTTGCTAAGAAGAATATGTTCCAGCTCCATCCATGTAAACATGAAAGAGGTAAAGTCTCCATCTTTCTTTAAGGCTGCATAATATTCCATGGTATACATGTACCACAATTTGCTAGTCCATTCATGGGTCGATGGGCACCTGGGCTTCTTCCATAACTTAGCAATTATGAATTGGGCTGCAATAAACGTTCTGGTACAGATGTATTTGTTATATTGTGATTTTTGGTCTTCTGGGTATATACCTAGTAGAGGAATTATAGGATCAAATGGCAGGTCTATTTTTAGATCTCTAAGTATTCTCCAAACATCCTTCCAGAAGGAACATATTAGTGTGCATTCTTACCAGCAGTTTAGAAGTGTGCCCTTTTCTCCACATCCACGCCAGCATCTCTGGTTTGGGGATTTTGTTATGTGGACTACTCTTACTGGGGTTAGGTGATATCTCAAAGTAGTTTTGATTTGAATTTCTCTGATGATTAAGGATGATGAGCTTTTTTTCATGTGTCTGTAGATTGTGCATCTGTCTTCTTTAGAGAAGTTTCTCTTCAAGTCCTTTGCCCACCCTGAGATGGGATCACTTGTTCTTTTCTTGCTAATACGTTTGAGTTCTCTGTGGATTATGGTTATTAAACCTTTGTCAGAGGTATAGCCTGCAAATATGTTCTCCCATTCTGAGGGCTGTCTG
Organism: Loris lydekkerianus; assembly: GCA_963574355.1. NCBI lineage: Eukaryota > Metazoa > Chordata > Mammalia > Primates > Lorisidae > Loris > Loris lydekkerianus. The sequence goes on from CAUYPK010033576.1 coordinate 16,291, forward strand.
CTTCCTATACTTATTATGTTCTTGGCTGTGCAGAAGCTTTTTAGTTTGATCAAGTCCCAGTAGTGTATTTTTGATACTGCTTCAATTGCCTGGGGCCTCCTCATAAAATATTCCCCCAGGCCGATTCCTTCAAGAGTTTTCCCTGAAATTTCTTCAAGTATTTTTATAGTTTCATGTCTTAAGTTCAAATCTTTTATCTAGTGAGAGTCTATCTTAGTTAATGGTGAAAGGTGTGGTGAAAGGTGTTTCAGTCTTTTACAGATTGCCAGCCAGTTCACCCAGCACCATTTGTTAAATAGGGAATCATTTCCCCACTAAATGTTTTTAATTGGCTTGTCAAAGATCAAATAACAGTAAGTAGCTAGATTCATCTCTTCGTTCTCTATTCTGTTCAAGACATCTACCTCTCTGTTTTTGTGCCAGTACCATGCTGTTTTGACCACTCTCGAATTATAGTACAGTCTCAGGTCTGGTAGCGTGATTCCTCCTGCTTTGTTTTTATTGCTGAGTAATGTCTTAGCTATTCAAGTCTTTTTCTGATTCCATATAAAATGAAGTATTTTTTTTTTTTGAGATCTTTAAAATATGACAATGGAGCATTAATATGAATTGCATTAAAATTATATATTTCTTTGGGTAGTATTCCCATTTTAACAATGTTCTTCCCAGCCATGAGCATGGTATGTTTTTCCATTTGTTAACATCTTCAGCTATTTCTTTTCTTAACGTTTCATAGTTCTCTGTATAGAGATCTTTCACATCCTTTTTTAGGTACACTCCCAAATATTTCATCTTCTTTGGCACTACTATGAAAGAAATCGAGTCCAGGACTGTTTTTTCGGCTTGGCTATTGTTTGTATATATAAAGACTACAAATATGGGTGTTGATTTTGTAGCCTGAGACATTGCTATATTCATTGATCACTTCTAAAAGTTTTTTAGTACAATCCCTGGTGTTTTCCAGATATACAGTCATATCTCTTGTATAGAGTGAAAGAGATGAAAGAGTGAAAGTTTGATCACTTCTGACCCTATATGAATACCCTTGATCACCTTTTCCCTAATTGTGATGGCTAAAACTTCCATTACAATGTTAAAGAGCAAGGAGGCGGAGCATGATGGCAGACAGGACGGACGTGTAGCCCACCTCTCCTGAGCCATCAGGAGAGAAGAAAGGGTGTCTGGACCTTCCCCGACTAGATTATTGGTGTGAGACACTCAGCTGGAGACGCTCAGCAAAGTGGCGAACTGCTATATCTGAGGGGTAATTTAAAACCACAGACTCTGTTGTAGAGATTCTTCCCTGCCTGGCTGAGCCAGCCAGCAGGCCCCTCCCTTACAGAGGGCAACAGCTTGCAAATGCTGATAAACCCCAATTAACAAATATTTATTTCTGAACTGAGCGGCATCCGAAAGGAGAGCCACTCAAAACCACGGGGAACCAGGCAACCTGTTGGACAATTGAAGGGAAGGGAGCCCTCCCGGGAAACAGACATTTTGAACTATCTAAGGGCGGGCACCCTCCCCCAGACCAGCAGGGATTAAGACCACAACATTCCTGCTAAGGAAGGCTGGAGGGGGTTGGCGGTTCAGGCTGCGCTGCTAACTGGCTGGTCCCAATCAAAAAGGGAAACTTTGAATCATAAAACTCAGAATAAGGTCCCCAAGTCCTCTGGCCGCGTGAACCAGCTCCCGCCACGCGCTCCCGCACGCCAGCCACAAACCCAGCAGCACCCCCCAACACAGCCAATTATAGTCGCCGGCTTGCAGGAGAACCTGGGAGCAGAGTGGAAAGATTTGAGAAGTGTGGACTCCTGCACTGAGTGGGAAGGTCGGTCGCAAGTGCTCTCTGGAGCAAAATAGCTGAGGTTACACATTACTTGGGTGACAAACTTTTACAGAAACTCCAAAATGGCTGTCGGACATGGAAGGCGGTTACCATGGTAACAGTATAAATTGTGAATCAGGTATAAGCCTGGGAACCGCACACAGCACCACCTGGTGTGCAGAAAGAATATACCAGTATGATTATATTCCTATGAAAGCTGAAGCTTACATCATACATATAGAATATTTCTACATACAAGAACAACTTTTTTGTAGATGGTGCCTTTCTTTTTATGTTAGTTGTTTGGGGTGTTTTTTTTTTTGTTTTGGTTTTTTTTTTGTTTTGTGTGTTTGGTTTTGTTGTTTTGCTGTATTTTTTCCTCACCATTTACTTGGAGGAGCATTTGTTAATTTTTTATTATTACTTTTAAAATACATATATATTTTTTATTTCTATTTTTCCTAATTTTAATTTCTCCTTTCTTCTCTTTTAACTTTTCTACAACCACCACTTTTTTATCTTTTTTTTAAATTATTTTACAACTATCACTATTTTTATTGCAGTTGTTTTTATGCTGCTGGTGTCATGGGTGTTGTCTGTATGTCTATAAGACTTCGTCTGTTTCTGTATCTATGGGCTAATGTGTCTGGTAGCTTTTGTATCTGTCTATTTACTTATTTGCTGTCAAT
>CAUYPK010033582.1:0-75531 GCA_963574355.1 Loris lydekkerianus
GTCCCAGGACAGTTCATGGCAGAAATGGAATTATAAATCAGTTATCCTAAAGCCCTGTTCACATAGTTCCCCTTCATCACAGGCCCCCCCCCCCCCACACACACACACGGTGCCTCCTTGTAACAGATCACTCGAGGGTCAGCGTCACTTTTGTAATCCCCAAACCTGCCATGAATCATATCCCTTTGCAATCAGATCCCTTTATGAGTCCCTCAGAAAAACCATTTCCTCTTTCATGCAGGCTAAGAGGTGCAAATTTAGTTACCTCAGTTGGAACAGACCAGCCTTAACAGAGATAGTGTCCCGTGCTTTGGAAGAAATCACTTGGAAATCCTTGGTTCTGCATCCTCCATCTTCTCCACATCAAGATCTAAAAAGAGAAAAAAGAAAAGTGTGGTGTCCCATGACTAGCTGCTAGGATGTGATGTTTCGGCTATTCCAATTATTGAACACCTACCGTAAGTCAAGCACTGCACAAGTGATTGGCATATGTGGCCTCACATAATCTTCATAACATCCCCCAGGTGTAGGGAACATTCCCCCATTTTACAGCTACAAAGACTCTGAGAGGTCACACAGCTGGTTTATATGAGAGCTGGGACTCAAATGCAGATTCAACTGATTCCAAGCCTGGGCTATTAACCAGTAAGTCAGCGTTTAAAAAAATATTTTGACAGTGACCCACCCTTTTAAACATGATATTATATAAACTGAAAACCCAAAGTTTTATAAAACATTGCTCACTCTTACTGTAGGCAATACTAGCTATCTTCTTTTATTCCTTTCTGTACTATACTATATATTCTACAGCTTTAAAAAGATATTTCCAGTGGCTACCCATTAAACTGATTCCACAATGTTCTAATAGGTCCCTACTCTTGGAAAAACACCAGGCTTAGACATAGTACCTCACCAGTAATTTCTCTGAAACCGCAACAAAACCCTTCTGCGCTTTTTAATCACGAGAATCTGACCAAGAAGTTGAGCCTCATAGTTAGGAGAAAAGCCTTTAACCTTTAAAATATGTATAAGGCACCGTAACACATATCATCTATAATGGATCCTCACGCGGGCTATTCCATTAGGGCCAACGTCCAGAATGGAATTAGGCACTTACCTATAGCAGAGGAGGAGTTATAAAGTAGAATCGCAGAGAGATTAAAATCTCAAGAGATTTATTATGTACCCTGTAAAGAAGTGCCTACCAGCGGGAGGTTGTGTTTTACCACCAGAGCAGACCTGTGTGCTGCAGAAGTTGGAGGCTGAGATTGCAACCCCCTTGGGGCAGGCCCCAGGCCTTTGCACGTCCCGTTCAATTCCAGGGGCTTGGTGTCGCACCAAGGAAATTATCACGTAAACTTAGGGTCAAGACCGGGGTTCGATTCCCATTCCCGGCACTGGGGAGTGCGATTGTCAACGCAGTTCCTGAGCCTGCTGGACCTGAGCCCACCACGTCCCCAGCCCCGGGTGCGCATTTCTTCCCGGCCCCCACTTCCAGCACAGCCGCGCAGTTGGGCCGCGGGCTGCGATGCACCCTGCCCAGACTCCCCCGCGGAACCCCACCCCTCCCGGCGCAGGGCGCGGGCACCTGCGGGCGCTTGCTCCCCGCAGCGGCTCGGCTCCCCGGCGTGAGCGGGGCGCGCAGCCCCCGCGGAGCGTCTCCTCAGCCCGGGTTCCCGGCGCCTCGCGGGGAGAGCAGCAGGCCCCGCGCCCGCAGGCCGCGCCTCGCCCACCCGGCCCGGCACAGACCCCGTGAGGGGCACTTACGGGGCTCGGCTGCGCCGCCGGCGCGTTCCCCGGGGGTCCATGGCGCTTCCGGACCCGCGAGTCCGACCGCAGCGCAGCACCGCCCAGAAAATGGACGCCGGCGGCTCGGCTCTGCCGGCCCGGCCCGCCCCCGGCGCGGGCACAGGACGCAGCCCGCCCGGGAAGAGGTCGGCCCGACCCTCGGCGCCGCGAGCCGGGGACTGGGTGACCGCCGCGCCGAGGCCGAGGCTTCGGGAGGGCGGCAGGGCCCGGCGACGGCCTAGCGAGGCCCCAGACCCCACCGAGGGGCAGTGCCCTCGCCCTCCTCCGGGAAGGACAACGCCGCAGAGCCCAGGGACGGTCAGAACGAGGCCGGAGGGCGCAGAAGGGTCCCCGAACTCCCGGTGCAGACTCTGCACGCTGCAGACGGGCAGGATTCCGAGGAAGTCCTCTGCAGTTTCAGTTGCACCAAATTCTCAGGACTAGGATCTCACCTGTGTTTTCCCATGGCTATCAAAAGAGGCCCAGATTGATTTTCCCGACGTGATATAGAAGCTGACTTATGGAAAAGACCCTGCCCTTTCTTCTTTTTTTAAAATTTCAGATTAATATGAGAGTACAAATGATGAGGTCACAGTGTTTGCGTTTTTCTTAAATAAAGGGGCCCTGACTGCCCGCTGGGATCTGGGAGTTGCTCTTTGAAAGGATGAGGGTTGCGGCAGACCGGCCTTGTGGAGCTAATAGCCTAGTGGCTAATGTACAGGTGTTTGTTTTTAAAATAATTATCCATGTTCCTTGTGCTTTGATAATACTGAATCTTATTTTAAAGTTTTCTTTAGGAAATTTTCTCTTCAAAGCTACAACTGAGAAGAATTAAAAAACCGAGTGTTTGCGTGACTTACATCCTGTTTTTAGCCCGAAGTACAGTGTTTGCCATTCTGCAGCCGGGTTCCTGACCACGTTTTAAGAATATCATTTTGATGAACAGAGCTAGTAGAATATTTTAAATAATGAAGAAAAAAAATATTGACTCCATGTCAAATTTAAAAATCATGTAATTTAAGAGTAAGAGCAGAGTTTTGAAGGCTGTTAGGGCAACATGCAGACACATGTACTTTAGCAGTTCTCCAACTCCCAAGCCAAACACTCTTTATTCGCTCCCCCGCAGGCCACGTGTTCAGCAAGATCGACTGCCCTAAATTGCATTTATTAAGTAATCATCTTGCCACTAAAAAACAAAAACCTGAAATGTTTCTGAATATGCAACTGCCAAGCAGAGCTTCCTCAAAACCTGAGCTAACCTGATGTTAATAGTGGATTCCAACCTAAAGAAACCTGCGCTTTAATTGCATGTTTGTTTCCACTGAGGCTTTTGGAAACTCTGAAAATTATTCAGAGACCTACAGGAAAACTGAGGAGCCCGGATTAGGAGGCAGAGTTGGGAAGCGCCAGGATTCAGCGTTGCTGTGTGTGATTCCCTGCCACTGGAAGGTGCCAGGGTCAGGGCAAGGCAATTTGGTCTTTGGATTCAGCCTGCCTGGGGTTTAAGCCCCACTGTGTTGCTCATGAGGCCATTTCAGGCAAGTTACTTAACGTCCCTGGGCCTTGGCTTCCTCTTCTATACACTAGAACTAATTTTAATGTAAGTGCCTGCCTTGGAGGGATTTTGAGAATTAAATGAGATGACATATGTGGAACATTTACAATAGTACCCAGCACATAGTAAGTGCTGTATAATTCTAAGCTTTTGTGGCTGTTTTCAGGACTGGAAGATTCAGAGTTCTAAGTTCCTACCATACGAGCAGGAAGAATCATAGTTACTATGTGTAAAGCAACCTTTACACCCTAGAAATTTTCCATGGGTTATCTGCTGGTGTCACATAGTGAGGGACATAAAGGTCTGACTCTATAGTCCACGTTTTGTATGGTTACCATGTTCCAGGTGGTACCTTGAACAGACACTGTCAACAACTTGTTAAGAGTAAAACCGACCCTGGCTTTCCTAAGAGGCTTAGCAAGTAAATGGCTCCTTACATCCCTGTGGGAATTCACAAACAGTGGCATTTCTCTCATTTGAGCCAAATGTTTCTCCAGAATTGAGTAGATTTCCCCAAATTGTTATTAATAACTAAAACAGTTTTAAATACCACAGTCTAAAACTTACATAATCAGCCCGTCCTTCAAAATTTTCCATCCTTCCTCATAATGAGTAGCAGATTCTCTCTCTTAATCATGCTTCTGACTATAGGGAACTATCTGGAAATTTCCAGGAACGTCCCAACTTGTCATAATTATGTTCTCTTCTGTAACCATTTATTCTTTTCAAAACAACTAAACATGATGTACATTTTCTACCTTTGTAATAATCATCATTTCAATACATTTGCAAATCAAAATAAAAATCCCAAGACTGTCCAGATTCCCTCCTTTCTTAAATTTCCACCAATTCTTCAACATCTCAACACCATAGTTTCAATGGTCCCTAATCCTTTTCCAGGGGACTTTTCTAGAAGACTTTCCAGCCTCATTCATGTAATCCCCACAGAGATTTCTGTTGCACTGTAACGGCCTCCTTGCACTTTCTGAGTCGGACTATTGACCAATTTAATATTTACTATCCCCTTTTCTTTCTTTTTAATGTTATGATAATATATAAAAAGACCAAAGTGTTGTTGTTCTCTCTTTCTCTCTCTGGAGAGAAAGCGTTTCACTCTGTTGTCCAGGCTGAAGTGCAGTGGTACAATCATAATTCACTGCCTCAAACTCCTGGGTTCAAGCGATCCTCCTGCCTCAGCCTCCCAAGTAGTTAAGACCACAAGCACCCAACTCCAAGACGAGCTAACTTTTATTTATTTATTTTTTTTCTTCTGTGGAGACAAAGTCTTACTATATTGCCCAGGCTGGTCTCAAACTCCCGGCTTCAGGGCAGTTCTCCCAGTTTAGCTTCCCAAAGCAGTGGGATAACAGGCATGAGCTACCACACCCAGCCCTGCTGTTGCCTCCTTAAACTCACTTGCTTCCTTTGTTTTCCGCCACAGTTAGGAATTTGCAACTCATTCCCCCTCCCTTACTTGCAGCATTCCGTTAATTTAATTTATGGTTTTACTTTTTTACTCTCTCTTTCCTTCATCCTGAGTTCTCTCTGAATTCTATCAGTTAGTTTCTCCTAATTACAGCTTATCTGTTTGCTGCCAAGCATTTTAGGGAAGTCTTTTTCCAAATCATTGTCTCTCATCTCTACCACATTTCCTGAAAGGCCACTTGTTGTGTGTGTGATGTTGTGTTGACATCTACCAACACTCCCCCAGAGGCAATGTTTAGAACAGGGGTGTCAACTTCTGAACCCTAAGGGACCCAGGCCGGTAAGTATATTGGTGAAACTGCTTAAGGGAAGTGGTGTGAACTGGGGCCTCCAGGATAATTCCCACCTAAATGGGGCAGGGCAGTAGGGAGAGGGAGTGGTGTCTACCCAGCTCACACCAATTGTTGCAGGTGGAAATGCCAGATCTGCAAACATTTCCAAATCAGGATTTTTATATAAAATTATGAAATGTTGGCTATATAAAAAAGAAAATGGAACCTGAATCTTACAGCGCCTCTAGGTATAACTACCAGTTTATAGGAAATCTCTCAGGCAAAGAAATATATAAAACAGCACCAAGGGATGTAAGCAGATTTCAGATCAGAGGAAACTCTATGGTCAATTTCCTCAACACAATTTTTATAGCAATAACAAGGATGAAAGAAAGAGGAGGGAAACGTATACATTAAATTAAATTTAAGGAAATACCAATTGCACTGTATGGACCTTATTTGGAATTAAGCTTTGAACAAATTGTTTCTTTTTAAAAATGACCTAATTAAACAAGTTTGAATACTGACTATAATTAGGATTTAAAAATTTATCGTTCTTTGTTGATGTGGAAAGGTACTGTGGTTATGTTTCCTTGTTAGTATTTTTAAAATAATCCATGTTTTAAAAACTTTTTATTTAGAAATATTTCAAACTTACAGAAGAGTTGCAAGAATAGTGCAAAAACTCCTGTAATTACCCCTTCCAGATCTACCTGTCTTTTTTCCTAAACCGCTTAAAAGTTACAGATATCGTTTTCTTTGACTCCTGAATATTTTAGCATTTCTCTTCTAAGAAAACAGGCTTTCTTTTAGAGTTCTTATATTTTAGAGAATCATACTGAAGTATTTAGAAAGAGAATGATTTGGTATCTGGGATTTGCTTCAAATTAATACAGGAGGGAAATTACATGAAATATGAATGGCCAGGTGTTGACAATCAATTGCTAAATAACGGGGAGTTCATTAAATTAGTCTCTCTACTTGAACATATGCTTAAGATTTTTATAGTACACATAAAGTTTTAAAAGTTTAACTTAATCAAAGACTTTAAACGGATAAAAAATGCTTATGCTATGATACTAAGTGGGTAAGAAGATACACAATTTGTCTATAAATAGTATCTCAATAATTGAAAATTTCACCATGCACAGAAAAAAGGCTGAAAGCATACATGCCAAACATTGATATTGCACAGGAGGCAGGAGGTGTATATCTACTACTTCACAATACATATACATTATTTCTATAATTAGGAAACAAAATAATACAATACAATTTTAAAATTAGGAAACAAAAAGCCCCAAAACATTGGCAACTAATTCAATTCAAAATATTGTTAGAAGTCAGACAAAAAACACATGTGGGCTGGATCTGGCCAAGGGTCCCCAGTTTGCAGATTTTAATTTAGAAAATGAATCTGCAAAACCCACCTGATCCTTCAGGCCTAACCCACCACATGTTTTTTTTGCGTGGCTCACAGCTAAGAATAGTTTTGTTTTTTGTTCTTTTTTTTTTTCAGTTTTTGACCGGGCCAGACTTGAACCCACCACCCCGGAAAAAAGGGCCAGCGCCCTAATCCTTGAGCCACAGGCACCACCCAGAATAGTTTTTACATTTTTAAATGATTGGCAAAAATAATCAAAAGAAAAATACATGCAAACCTTGTTTTATTGTAGTTTGCTTTATTGTGCTTTGCAAATATTTACTTTATTACAAATTAAAGGTTTGTGGCAACCCTGCATCAAACAAGTCAATGGTGCCATTCTTCCAATAGCACATGTTTACTTTGTGGCTCTGAATCACATTTTGGCAATTCTTACAACATTCCAATCCTTTTCATTATTATTACATCTGTTATGGTAATCTATGATCAGTGATCTTTGATATTACTAGTGTAACCATGAGCCATGCCCATGTAAAATCATGAGCTTAACTCATAAATACTATGTGTGTTCTGACTGCTCCGCCATTCCCCATTTCTCTCCCTCTCCTCAGGCCTCCTTATTCTCTGAGACACAATAATATTGAAAATAAACAAGTTAATAATCCTACAATGGCCTCTGAGTCTTCAAGTGAAAGGAAGAGTCACCTATCTCTCACTTTAAATCAAAAGCTAGAAATGATTAAGCTTAGCGAGGAGGGAACGTCAAAAGCTGAAATAGGCCAAAAGCTAGGCCTCTTGTACCAAACAGCCACCTTGTGAATGCAAAGGAAAAATTCTTGAAGGAAATTAAAAGTGCTACTCCAGTGAACATACCAATGATAAGAAAGCAAAACAGCCTTACTGCTAAGATGGAAAAAGTTTGAGTGTTCGGGATAAAAGATCAAACCAGTCACAACATTTCCTTAAGCCAAAACCTAACTGAGAGGAAGGCCCTAACTCTCTTTAATTCTATGAAGGCTGAAAGAGGTAAGGAAGCTGCAGAAGAAAAGCTGAAAGTGAGCAGAGGTTGGTTCATGCAGTTTGAGGAAAGATGCCACCTCCAGGACATCAAAGTGCAAGGTGAAGCAGCAAGTGCCGATGCAGAAGCTTCATCAAGTTATCCAGAAGACTTCTCCCAGCATTGTGTTGGGAGAAGATAGTGTATAGGACTTTCATTGCTAAAGAGAAGTCAATGCCTGGCTTCAAAGCTTCAAAGGACAGGTTGACTTTTGTTAGGGGATAATGCAGCAGGTGACATTAAGAAGCCAGTTTTCACTTAGCATTCTGAAAATCCTAGGGCCCTTAAGAATTATATTCTGCCTGTACTCTATTTAACGGAACAACAAAGCCTGGATGACAGCACCCTGTTTACAGCATAATTTAGCCAATATTTTAAGCCCACTGTTGAGACCTACTCCTCAGAAAAAAAATACTTTTTCAAAATATTACTATGCATTGACAATAAGCCTGGTCACCCAAGAGCACTGATAGAGATATAAAAGATTAATGTTGTGTTACAGGTGGCTCACATCTATAATCCTAGCACTCTGGAGGCCGAGGTGGGTGGATTGCTTGAGTTCACAAGTTTGAGACCAGCCTGAGCAAGAGTGAGATCCCATCTCTACCAAAATTGAAAAACTGAGGCAAGGGGATAACTTGAGCCCAACAGTTTGAGGTTGCTGTGAGCTAAGACGCCACATCAGTCTACCAAGGGCAACAAAGTGAGACTGTCTCAAAAAAAAAAAAGTTGTTTTCATGTCTGCTAACACAATATCCATTTTGCAGCCCATAAATCAAGAAGTAATTTTGACTTTCATGTCTTATTAAAATTAAAAAAAAAAAATGTTATAAGGCTATTGCTTCCATAGACAGTGATTCCTCTCATGAATCTGGGCAAAGCCAAACGCAAACCTCTGGAGAGGATTCATCGTTCTAGATGCCAGTTAGAACATTCATGATTCATAGGAGGGGGTCAAAATATCAGTATCAACAGGAGATTGAAAGAAGTTAATTTCATCCCTCATGGATGACTTTGAAGAGTTCAAGACCTTAGTGGTGCTAACAGCAAATGAACTAGCGGGGTTTGAGAAGATTGAGCCCAATTTTGAAAGGAGATCTATTGTGGTAAAATGCTATCAAACAACATGGCATGCTGCTGAGAAATCTTTCATGAAAGGAAGAGTCGATCAATGTGACAGATTTTACTTTTGTCTTATTTTAAGAAATTCCCACCTCAGCATTCAGCAGCCACATCTCTGATCAGTCACCAGCCATCAATGCTGAGGCAAGACCTACTAGCAAAAACATGACAACTTGCTGAAGGCGCAAATGACTGTGAGGCTATTTTAGCCATGAAGTATTTTTAAATTAAGGTATACACATGATTTTTTTTTAGACATGATGGTATTGCATATTAACAGTATAATATAAACATAACTTTTACATGGACTAGGAAACAAAAACATGTGACTCGTGTTATTGCAATATTTGCTTTATTGTAGTGGTCTGGAAACAAACCTGTGATACTTCCAAAGTATTGTCTGTGTTTTATGATATGAAGATTATATGAAATTCGAATTTCAGAGTCTGTGAGGTTTCCTTGAGCCACAGCCACAGTCATTCATTTCTGTATCTATGATAGTATAGCTATTATTATGTTTAATATTATATATTATAGTATTTATGTATTAATATTAATATCATATATTATATATTACGATTTCATCAGTGTAATTTGCTTTATCACTTGTTATATAAATACCTACATAGTATCTTCAGTTTTGCCTCAACTTATGTTAAGTAAAATTTATGGGAAGCCAATATTTGGACTAAGCTCTTGCACTAGGCCCCAACAGACCAAACCAACATGGAGTCGCTTATCCAAAAGTTCTACAATCACCAAACTGAAACTAAGTTGTTTATCTGATCGGAGAAATCAGGAGAGAGATAATAGGCCAATTTTAGCTGGCCTGATAAAGGAGTCCACTCTGCTCTAACACTTGTAGGTAATCTGATGTTAATCAATCTGTTTCTTATACATATTACACTGTTTCCTTGTTCCTACTCAAGCTACCTTATAAAAATCACTTGTCCTACTGTGCCCAAAGAGGCATCTTTCTCTTTTTTATAGACAAGGTGCTGACTGCTTTCATGAATTGCTAATAAGTCAGTTAGATCTTTAAATTCAATTTGTTGAAATTTTGTCTCTTGATGCCACAAAGCCTAAAATATTTACTATTGGAACCTTTACAGAAAAGATTTGTTAGCCCCCAGTTTAGACCAGGCTTTTCCTGTGACCTAAAAACCATTGATTTAGTAGAAAGAGCACTGTCTAGGAGTCAAGCATGGTTCTGTTCTGTCACTTAACTTTCAGAGAGACCTGGAGAAGTCACGACTTCTCTGGGTTTCTTCACTAACAGAATGAAAAGGATCTAATGCCCAGATGGCAACTGAAGTCTGTGGTTCTTGAACTCCCATAAGAGCTTAACATTAAGTACAGGAATGATGGCAGCTCTAAATCCTGGTGTGTGAACATGGGTTTCCTTGTTCAGGAAATCAGAAAACCCTTTGGGGATGGCTCAATGGGCAGTCAGACCAGGGCCTGGGCAGGGTGATGAAGAGGAAGGGAAAAGAAGAAGGCTTTGTGGAGGGTGGAGAGGGCCTCAACGCAAGCTGCATGTCTGCGGTGGTCAACGTGACTGGGAAAAAGAATTTCTCAAATTTGCAGCTTACAGTAGGTATTTCGGATAAGTCTCCAGTCTGTGCTCTGTGGAAGGCCAAAGGCACTTAGTTACAGCATGTATAAAAAGTCTGCCTATTTCATGTAAAGTTTAATCCAGATTGAGTAGAGTGATGGCAGGGAGAGGTGCTCTCCAGCATCCTCAGCATGTAGAACAGAAACTTTGGAGTGGAAACAGAAATCACTAAGACTACGGGACAAATCACCTTTAAGGACATCGATGTGTATGTAGGCTCTCAACGATAGGAAGTGTGAGACAATTAAAGGCCAACGTTGAGACAGAAGCTAGCAAGCATCACAGCACCAGGTCTCTCCGCAGTAGAATTCAGGGGCTATCTTGAGCCTTCTCTTTCTCCCGCATACCCGCACCCCCAGCTTCAGGGTGCAGCAAAGCAGCTTCTCCTTTTGTGTGTGAATCACCTCCCGACTGCTCCTTTCTTTCCTCCTCCTTCTCTTCTGCACCCCCACTCCCCCCTCCCTGCCCTCTCAGTCTACAGCCAGCTCCCCATTTTGCTTCTCTGATGAGCACCCCATTCTCTTCCAAATCATTTCCCCAGTATCCTACATAATTTTGAGAATCTTTCAATGGCATAATTCCTCCCTTTCCCTACTAAAGGTCCCCTCTTCCCTTCCTCAGCACAAGAGACAAGAGGAGAGGGGAAAAAAAAAAATTATAAGGGTACTGCCCTTCTGGGATTTAACCACACTCTCAGCTGGTGGTTTTTGTTTTCTCCGTCTCACTGGCTTGTAAAGCCCTGGGGGCAGGGACTCCACGTCATGCTCAGCACTGGGGAAGATGGGGGGGACTGTTAGGCCTTAATTAGAGCAATGCCTAGGACAGGGTAGGAGATTATAGCAGGCAAAAGAAAATAAATTTCAAAATATCTATTTGGCATCCATGACCACTGACTAAGGAAGAAGGGTTATTTAATTATATGAAGCAAATAATGAAAGCCCACACTACTTGTCATGAACATAGACAGAATATTTACACTGTCATCTTTCAAACCAAATAGTACCAGCAAACAAACTGTCCCCACAGGCCAAATACAGGGAGTGTAGACACAAGTGCTAGTCTTGAACCCTGAGCAGGAATAGCTGCATAAGCAAGGAAAAGCCATTAAGGGAGAAAGATGCAAAATGCATTATAAGATCAAAAAGAGCAATTTTCTCGTACATGAGACATTTAGGCTATGGCCGTGGCATGCTGGGATCACCTCACAAAGACAATTGATTTGGCAATTGGTCTCTGATTTACCTGCTGCCTGGAAAGTCTTGGGCAGAACATCCTGCAGGGAGACCCCACCCACCCCACTCCCTACCCCACCCCACCTCTGCCAACACATACTGTTAGCCAGGGAAAGTAAAAAAGCAAAAGCATCTTGCTGGCATCACAAATTCAAATTTTTACATTCAAGGGCTTCTCTACTTAACATCTGTTCATGAATGGAAAAGTGGCAGCCATTATCGAGGTCACCTGGCAGTGCAGGCAGACCAGCTTGGAGAAGGGCAGCCCGACATTCGGTGGCTTAATAGGGGCCAAGACATCTCGGGACAGTGATGAGGCCAAGACACAAAGTCCAAGGGAAGAACTGTCCTTGCCATCAGCTGAGATGCCCCCCAACTGAAGGCTGGCCTCCAGGGAATGGTATAAAAGGCCACAAAGAGAACAGTACACCATTTATTTCTTTCTGGGACAGGGAGGACACACAATTGTGCCTCTCTATACAATGCTGTAGCCTTGTGTGGGAACGTGGACAGGAGTTTAACAGGAACTATCTTTTATTCAATTCTGCCTGGCTTACAGCAATGTCTATCACATAGTAGATGCTCAACAAATGCTCAAAGAAGTGAACTGAATTGTTTTTTCGCCCCTCTTTTTTTTCTTTTTTCTTTTTTCTTTTTTTTCTTGACAGAGTCTTATTCTACTGCCCAGGCTCCAGTAACCTGCCATAAGCCTCGCTCACAGCAACATCAACTCCTAGGTTCAAGTAATCCTTCTGCCTCAGCCCCTTGAGTAGCTGGGACTACAGGTGCCCGCCACAACAGCCAGCTAGTTTTTCTATTTTCAGTAGAGATGGGGTCTTGCTCTTGCTCAGGCTGGTCTCGAACTCCTGAGCTCAAGCAATCCTCCCAACGGCCTATGAACAGAATTGTTGAAGTCCCCTCCTTCACGGGTGGGCAGTGCAAAGGAGCACAACAAACTTATCGTCTTGCAGTGGAATGTTTCAGGGCTTCCCAAAACCAAATGGAGTTTAAGGAGCTGAGCAGGCCACCACTACTGTGATAAGCAAAATTTGCTAAATTATGAATGGGCTTTAGAAGGTGCTTCTGAAATGTTCAGAAGACTTTCAGGAGCCTTACATATTAGTTTCTAACTTGCATAGCAAACTTACCCCTTTGTTCTCTGACCTTTGTCAGTAGACTAACCTGAAAGGCATAAAAGAGTTCTGGTTCTTAAGAAGATATTTTTTTAGGACTATTTGATTTAATAGAGAAAAATTACTCTAAGGTACAAGGTCTTTAGAAAGCCACCAATAGGCAAAGACGTTTGCAGAGCCAAAGTGTGTTCGTGAAACCTGAAAAGACTCTTCACTCACTCTGGTGGGAGGATTTTAGGACTAAGAGAATCTGTTGGCAGGATGAGACTCTCCACCATGTTGCCTTTGAAAAAAATTAAATGATTATCTCAATGTTTTGCCATGAGTTTAAATTCTGGAGTTCCTTGTGAAAAATAAAGCAAGAGGCTTCCCAGGATCTTTCCCTGCTCCAAGAGGGCCTTTCTTCTGTGGATTGCTCAGGTTGGCACTGAATCCGTGCCAGTATTTTATCACCCACTAGCTCTGCAATGCCTCTTGTTAGGCAGGGTGGTGACTGGGTCAAAGGCAATGACTCCACAGGTACCACACGCTGGGAGTTTGGCTGGCTAAAACAAGCCCAGGGAACTTGGGCCAATCTCTTA
The DNA here is from genome assembly GCA_963574355.1 of Loris lydekkerianus. Classification (NCBI taxonomy): domain Eukaryota; kingdom Metazoa; phylum Chordata; class Mammalia; order Primates; family Lorisidae; genus Loris; species Loris lydekkerianus. The sequence continues at coordinate 13,225 of CAUYPK010033582.1, forward strand.
CTGTGGAGGAAGCTTACCTAAGTAAGACTCAACCAGCAAAGCTGCCAGATCCGGCTTTGAGGCAATGACAGTTATACAAGGACAGAGGATGAGCAGTCCTTTACCTGATAATAACCCCCACCCCATCACATATTCAGCTGGCCGGATCCTGCTCTACGCATAGATCTCCACTTAAATGCCATCTCCTCAGAGAGGTTTTTCCTGACCAACTATTCTAAAACGGTTCTCCTCCCTGCAACCAAATCACTCTTGCTTTTTAAATTTGTATTTTGTTTTTCATCTTCACACTTGTCTTTTTTAGGTATTGTTTACATATCTATTTTTGCCTACCTCTCCCCACTAAAGGCAGGTCCCTGAGAAGTAGGGCTGTGGTCTGTCTTGTTTATTACTATATTTCCAGCCTCTGAATATGCTTGGCATATAATAGGTGCTCAATAAATGTATCGGGTATATAATTGCCAAGGAAGCTGTTAAGAATAGCATTGCCCTTGGAAGGGAACTGTTAGAAAGAACCATATGGTACCAGGGACTCCATGGCTTAGCATGAGTTAGTACTGTAAAGAAAGGTGCTAGGTCTTTTTCTAGTTATTTCTCACATATCAACCAGTGAAGAGGCTCTAAGTCTTTTATGAAAATGGTTGAGGTAGATCAACATTATTCTAGTAGCAAGAGATGCAATCTTGGTCTTCCTACAGAGTTAAAGCTTGAAGAAATATTTCCTATTCTCCAAAGAATAAATTGAGTTGAGAATTTTATATTATAAATCATTCAGGCAGAAAACCATAATTTGCCCATTTTGTTTTAGTGAGAACAAAGCAGTTGTTTGCACATTCTTCCTGTCGCACCTGCTGTGGCCTGCCTAGCATAAACACCTGAGCCAAAAAGTATAAATGGGTTAAGGATAGTCTTTCAAACAATGAGAAGGGGTAAGTGCCATCTCTACAATTGGTAGGAAACAGTTTTCAGCTAATCCAGGAAATTCAATAATAACTGTAAATGGATGAGTTTAGAAAAGCTTTGTGCCTTGTAACTATTGCTATGAAATATGAAGGCAAAGCATTAAGGAAAAACACAACAAAGTAATATATAATAATTATTCTTCCACTCATTTGTCTATTTATTAGAATGACGATGATACAATATACTTCCCAACAATCTTATTTGGCTTTATAGCTCCTGGAATGTGTTTAAAATTCTTTCAGGCAAGACCAAGAGCCACAAAAAAACCATTAAGTATGAAAATCTACAAGATGACACAACCATGCTTGAGTTGCAAACAAAAGGATCAACATTTTATAAAGAAGAAATGCACTGTTGAATCTATCAGGCATTCATTTTTATGGTAAAACAATTGCACTGCATCCATCTAACCTTGTAATTACCCTTCAAATGGGTTCAAAATGATTCATCTGTATTGGCCTATCAAAACAGAAGATTTGTAGTTGCAATCTTTCTGAACAGCAATGGTGTTTTAGTTACAAATGCCTGGCTCATTGTTTGTTTAGGAGTGAATGACAATTAGCTTGATCCTACTGCAACTGTGAATGCTATTGGTGCTAAAATAAATAGGTACTACTGAATCAGGTTTCTGACATTTCTTTTCAGTTTACGATCATCTGATTGATAATACAGTCAAAATGCACTTAGTCATTGTAAGTCACAGGCAAAATGGAAAATGGCTCCCAACAACCAAGCACAACAACAACAAAAAGGTGTTGCAGGAATGATATTTCACGGCAAGCCCTGGGAACAAAATCACTACGAGACGGATCACGTTCTGATACAATTGAGCCAGAGAAAGACTTCAAGCAAAATATTTCAGTTGTCCTCAAAACAACAACATAAAAACAACCACCACCACCACCTTGTAGCCCACAAGAGGTTGATTTTTACAGATAGTGCTATACAACAGAATATTACAAAAACTGCTGGTGTAAAGCAACTATTTATACAGATGGTTTTGAATCTCAACGTTCTCATCAGAGCAAACCCTGGGGAGATTCAGGTGTGGCAGCATCTTCCTCCCAACACACCTACAAAGAGGTTTCTGCAAAGGCTTGATATGCACTTATCGTTGGGGGAGTGGGCTTGGGGTTGGGTCCTTCTCTACCGAGCTCTGACGTTACCAATGGAGGGATCAGGGAAAACAAGGACATAAGCATTTTCTGATTCTCGGAATTTCTGAAATATCTTTTGTTTCAGTGGTGCTGGTAAACCCGTGATAAACTACACCTCTGTACACAAACCTTGACCTGCATTCTGGAGCATATTACAGAGAAAAACCTTAATTTTGAAAGAAGGAGCACAAAGGAGGAAGGAAAAAAGCTCTCACTGTGCAAGCTTTCACTATGTATTTAGAAACAGGGCTTAATTTTTAAGCCTTGAAGACCACATCTAAAAACGTCTAAAACCAGTTCAGATTCTATATGACAGGGAAGAGAACTGTAAAATTTTCATGAAACATTGGTTTCCTTTTTTTTAAAAAAAAAGACATTCTTTTGCGTATATGTTATTACATTTTAAAATACGATTTGGTTACCAAGGAAACAGGTTCTGGCCCAATGTTAATTTGAAACTAAAATATATTTGAGAAGTTAAGCTCAAAGGAAAGATCTCATGAAATTATTTTGAAAAGTGCCAGAATCTGGTACTTAGAGAACCACAGCTGTATGGTCTGCAATGAACCATTCTAGGGGCTCAGTGTCATTTAGTGAAGCCTATTTCTTCTAACAGTGCCACCTATATTTAATATTTCCCCCTTTAAAAATTATAACTCCTCATCCCCCTAAATCACATACATACAAACATTTAGGTAATTTTGCATATTACCTAAAATTGATTTTGGAAGCATGTAAGTTTTTATTTTCATCTTGCACACTACACGTTTAAAGACCGCTTCTTAAAATTTAAATATTTTTAATGTTTCTTATTAAGCTTGTTTACGCTCTTTGAAATTATCTCCAGAAACCCCCTTATTTTTAGTTTCAAGCTAAAATGTAGCTGAATCATCAGACTTTTCAAAAATTCTTTTGTTGTCTAATGGCGCCACACCTATCATATATATGATTTTTTAAAAAAAAAGAATCATCTCACTTTTATAGCAGAATAATTTTATAAGTTTATAAAAGCTCTGTATCAGAATAGCAGAGGCTACCCTCCACCCAAAAGATTACAACTGTCTTATTTGATTTTTATTTTAAAAGTCATATTTGAAAGCATCTAATGTTCTTGCTTCATCGCTCCGAAAAAATCCATAAAACATGCAAATTTCAACCTACCTGCATGCATCACTTAATGCAGTGCTAGCATGACAAGAAACTCAGCCATTTTTATGTAAAGCGATGGAGACCAACTGATTTTTTCCGTCTTCTTGCTCACAAGTTTTAGATGCAATTGTCACACACACACAAAAATCATACGCAGAACAGCTTGAAGGTACTGGGATCACGAGAACTGAATTTATCAACAGGAAAACAGGACTGAAAAAAGAAGTTTCTCATCCAAGGTTTCTCTGAGGCTGCAGCCAAGGAGGTGGTTATGTTGAATTTTTTTCCCCTTCCTCCTCTGAGAGTTCAAAGCTCGGAGCTGACCACTGCAAAGGCCACTGTCACATTTGCTGAAAATCAAACCACTGATACTAGCACTGAAGAGACAAATTTGAGAACCCAAATAGCTTGCACACAATGGAGTGCACAAGAGTTAAAAATAGAATCCACCTTGCCTTCTACCTGCATAATAAACATGTAAGTTTCAAGTGTTTAATTTGATATTCACATTAATTAACAATACAACATACATTATTTAAAAGACAGCAAACGCAAGAAGAAAGGGGAGACACCATCTGGTAGCAGAGTTTTGCTGTTGTTGTTTTTGTTTTTAGGGTTTTGTGGGGGAGGTTGGCTTTGTTTAAAAAAAAAAAAAAAAAAAGGCAAAATCGTATTTTGAATGTGATGAAAAGCAACCATCCAGAAGCAAATGAATCGGAAATGAAAGGTGATGTTGAAATATCTAAGGCTGTAATGAGGCAAAAACAAGTCTTTGCTACCAGATGATATGGCATACAGAGCATTTACATACTCACATCTGAAATACTAGGCAACGTGTAATGAATTCTACACACAGCATGCACACACAGCACAAGCACGGCTAATCCTGCCTGCCATCTTAGGTTCGCAGGACATGCAGCACACGAGCACTAGGGAAGGAGGAGGCAAGGGCAGCTCACCTTAAATGCAGTATCTGATTAATGTTGTAAGTGACATTGCATATCAGCCTCAGAGTCTTGGTTCAACTGGGTAGGAGGGAACAAAGAAAAATGTCATCAACTGGTGATGCAAGATGAGCCCAATCACTAAACACTGTTTAGCAAACTCCAAATTCTGCAACCAGACAGAAGGCATTTCATACACTTAGGCAGAGCTGCTCCACAATGAATGTATCCTTCTGCTTCCGAGAATCAGACAATCCTTTTGCTAAGGAAGAAAATTAGCTGGAATGAATACTGTCATATCCTCTTCTTGAAGAAAGCTCTCAATACAGTATGTATCTGGTCTGGAATGCATTTTATAGGTTGTTAATTTTCATAGACTTGCTAACAAAAAACCAAAACTGTTAAGCTATTGCAAAGTAAAGAACAATTCTGATTGAAGGGTATAGCATTTCTGGATTATTTTTCAAAACTCTAAACGGTACCGGCAAGCTTGTGGAAGAATGCACGATCAGCTGTCTGTATCTGCGCTGTAACCTTTAACCACAAGCGGTGTAAATGTATCCTGCTAAATGGCTCTGCAGTACAGCAAGGCAGATACCGCCTCAGACAGGATTTTATTAAATTGTGAATGGATTTTCTTAAACTTAGAAGCAGAATAAAATCAGTACAGAAAAACAAATGGATGCTGAGTTCCTTTGGATGTATAGCTGATCAGCATGAATGGTAGAGCTTTCCTTAGGATACTGACCTAAATACTACAGCAGCCTTTTGCACGCATTCAGAGCATAGAAAATGCTAAATGATTTTCCTTCTCTTTCCCCTTCCAAAAGCTAAATTTTAAAGTAACAAACCATGAAGGGAATACCAAAAGGCTGTAGATAGCACGTACTATAAAAGAAGAGATTGTGTGGTGCTGAGATGCAATGTTTCTTTGTTTTACTTTGAGGCTTATTTTAGCTGCACTTGCTCGATGACATTGACATCAGAAGGTCAGGGCTGACACTGGGTTGCTATCTGTTTTATGAGTGAAATGTTTTCTGAAAATTAAATCTCATCTACTCAAACACCAAATCTCATGTCTTCTTCAATACCACCTCCCTCCCCCCCACTGCTCAAGATTGATGGAATCTAGTTTGGGCGTATGTAATAAATTAGAATCACTTTCTGTAGAGACTCTAATACATAATGGTGGGGAATTAATTCTTTAAATAAAAACCCTTCCAGAATTCTAATGCACCCCCTTCATTCCTTCCTATCAACATACACACATGCACACACGCACACACACACACACACACACAAAGCTCAAATTGCAATGAAATGTTTAACATGTGGAACAAAAACTGTTGAAAGAGCTGCTTGTTCAGGATTTTTAAGAAATGCCTAATAAGCAAATACTGTTTTGCTACAAAACCAGCGTCACCATGTCCCCAAAGAGGAAAACAGCATAGCTTGCTAGAAAAATTTCCTCCAGATCCTGCCGGCAGGTAAAAAACAAGAAAAGCATTTCATTTGCCATGTTGTATAAAACAAGTAGTCTTTTATTTTTAATGAAATAGAACAAATTCTTTTACACTCTATTTCTTTAGCTACAAAGAAACCATACCACCCCCACCTTTAGTTCCTGGACATAAGCCAACATTTTTATAAAATATTATGAGACTGATTTTGAATATATATTTACATTTTTCTTCTTCTTATCCCTCTAAAAGTCTTTAATTGCCTATTGCATCACTGAATATGCTAATGTTAATTAATTTTAACACGTGCAAAAACGAATTAATATATTCTGGGATTGCTAATTTTCCAGCGCCTCTATCTTCTACGAGGACCGGCTGAAAATGATCAGGTTAGCAAAACATACAAGCTCCCCAGAAATTTTTTAAAGGAGAAAATATATTCAAACATCTTAAGTTAGGTACTAGGTTTCACAACTGGATCTTTTGTTTCTAGCTCTCATTCTATGTCCTGCCCCAGAACATCCAATCTCCACACATTAAACATTTTTAGCTCACTGTGTAGAAAGTACCCTGCCCACCTCTATCTTATACTGTTTAAAGTCTTTGAGTTGGCTTGTCCAGATGGTAGGTCCTACCTGAGCCACAGAGAGTCCTCTTCCCTTTGGAGTACATCTCTCTCCTACAACTACTCCAGAAATAAATGTGGCTCTAACGAAAACAGTAGCTCCTAGTCTAATACCAATGGTGGAACCATCTTCCCCACCCCCCACATCATTGCTCTATGAGCTCTTGTTAGCATTGACAGCGTCAGAAAATTAGAATGGAGTGTCCTTAGGCCAATTTCTTCTTTACCATAGGGGTCGAGAATTAGAGAGATGATCACGCTGGGTTATAAGGCACCAATTTAATATACGGTCATCTATAAAGCAGGGTCCTTAGAGTGAAATCGGAAGAGGGTGACACAAAGACCTCGGCATTTGATGCTCTTAGTGTCTGTTGAGCTATAACACTAATAACATTTGAAAACTAGACACTCATTTTAAAATACTCACAAATTATTATTATATAGGCTAAATAGATATGGTACAGAATCAACTCTGACCATTTAGAACTAAGTCGCTGGCTCCTCTGTCTGGGATAATAGATGACAGTGACAATGACAGCAATCCATAGCAGGCTCCCAGGAGATGAGTAAACAGCGTTATATCCCCTTACAAGGAAGGTTAGCGAATGTGGTCAGGTCCCCTACTGGTACTTGTAAGCCAGATGCCAGGGCAAGCAGTTTCCAAACCTCCCTGTGGTCTTCTCTGTCCACTCTCTGTCATCATGAGCCTAAAATCCATGTATTGGTTTATTTTGTGACATTCCAAACATCTCAATGAGCAAATGTTGTACGTTTACCAGACCTGCTTGGGTTAAACAAATGTGAGCTATAGTTGAAAATATTCAGAGCGATGAGCTTGTTTAGACAGACATCTCAACTATTAAATCCTGTTTTGTACTTTTAAAAAGCCACACTCATGCCTGAATTACTTAAGGTTTGTCATGATTACAAGTGGCAAGGGCTTGCATTCACTGGTGATTTTTAAAAATTGCATCCTTCTCATCAATCTCCTCAGGGCACACACACACGTTAACATAAAAGGCAAATCCCTTTTCCACAATGAGAATTTTAGCCTGTTTTTGCCACTTTGACGAGTCAAGCAAAAGGAACCCCAAATAATCTGGCAGGAGTATGCTGGGGAAGGACAGAGCTAGCCGTGAGGGGCCAGGCGATCGCTTTGATTAACGTTCTCACTTGCTCATGCTCTCATTCTGCAGGCTGAGCTAATTTTACTTTCAGTCCTGTGGGTTAAAGTTAAATTGCATGGCTAATGCAAAGTACACAATTCAAGTATGAACAAAGCTTTACTCTCTATGTTAAAAAAATAAAAAATAAAATAAAATAAAAAACATAAAGTCAGGGCACTGAGTCCCAGAGGAATACTTGGTTTATAAACATTTGGATCAGTTTGCACATTTCTTTATGCAATTCACTGCATTAAAAATTGCAGCTGTTTTCTTTTAACCTAATATAGATAGTTAACATTTGTAGATAAATGTGTATCAGGTTAGGCTAGTCTAATAGAAAATTTTCAAAGTAAAGTGTTTGCCAAGTATAAAACTTTTGTTTAAATTCTCAGAATTTAAGAAATTTAAAATTTTTTTATGAGGTTGGTTATTATATCTCTCTATAGTGTATTGAGTCCTGAAAACAACATGGTGACTTAATGTATCAATGATTAAAAATGCTTTGGGATGATATTAGAGAATATCAAATATCAGAAATTTTGAGCCAGTCCAATGCTATCTCTTCCCAAGGGCTCTGCATAGGAACTGCTTTAAAAGCCAAACGTCCGTAATAGTTAGCATTTATGGAGAAGCTACTGCACTTTCAATGGTTTAGCTATATTGTTTAACTCCAACCTAATAATCCTGTAAGGTGGGTACCAATTACCATCAATTATAAATGAAGATCTAACAGAGATGACTAGTGACACAGGAAATAGCAGAATTAGGATTCAAACCTAAGTCTGACTGATACAAAGTCTGGATCTTCCACCAATTCTAAGAGGATAAAACGTCCCTCTATATCCACACTCCACCCCTGAATTCAATAATTTCTTATTGTGCAGACACCTGGTAGAGAGGACCCTGTTATGCTGTCTCCCTAGTGTCACGGCCACCCCTGTTTCTCTGAACCAGTCTCTCGTCTCCAGGCCCTGGGGATTGTGGATGACACCAACTGGGGACAGGCCGGTTCCATCAGGGGGAAAAGACAGAATAAAAGAGGAGGAATCAGTTAGACCACATTGGGAAGTTAAGGGTAGAAAGCAGAATAAAAATTTGGTGGGAGATCTGTTATAATTTGGAAATGCGGATTTGAGGGTTTTCTTTTTTGATTGGGGATGTATGTATGTATGTATGTATGTAAGTAAGACAGAGTCTCACTCTTGCCCTGGGCAGAATGCTATGGTGTCATTGTAGCTCACGGCAACCTTAAACTCTTGGTCTCAAGCAATCCTCTTCCCTCAGCCTCCTGAGCAGCTGGGACTGCTGGTGCCTGCCACAAGGTCTCACTAGTTTTTCTATTTTTAGTAGAGGCAGAGCAGTCTCACTTTTACTCAGGCTGATCTCAAACTCTTGAGTTCAAGCAATCCACCTGCCTTGGCCTCCTAGAGTATGAGGATTACAGGCTATAATTTGGAAATTATGAATTTCAAATTTATGAAGCAAAGTAAGTAGAAAAGGCTTATGTATCCATCTGAGCAAAGACTTTACTTAGTGAAGTCAATTTTTTTCATATTACAGATAAGCAAACAGGCTGAAAAAGATCTGGTGGTTTGCCTAAGATCACGTACTTAATAAGTGAGTGTACCCCTTCTCTGTATGAAAAATCATAGCCGATTTCCTTTCACACCGAATATAGTCAGCATTTGTGAATAAATTTGTTATCAGGTCATTAGAATGTTCTAATCTAAATTTTCAATTAAAGAAAAATCAGTGCTACAATAAGACTGAACTTTCTTTCTCTGTCCTCTTTCTTTCCTTCCTTCTTTCCTTCCTTTCTCATTCACTATGTTGTCCAGGCTGCTATGTTGAACTGCTGGTTGGGCTGACAGGCACATTCCACTGTGCCTAGTTAAGACTTACCTGCTTTCAACTTAAAAATAGTATTTTTCTTCTGAACAGATAATCTAAGGAGGTATTATGTGTTCCCTCCCCTATATATATATGATTTTATAGGGCTCAATGTGTAGAAAGTACCCTGCCCACTATATATATGTATGTATACATATGTTTGTTTGTTTTGAGACAGAGTGTCACTCTGTTGTCTAGGCTAGAGTGCTGGGGCCTCATAGCTCACAACAACCTTAAACTGTTGGGCTCAAGAGATCCTCTTGCCTCAACCTCCCAAGTATCTGGGACTACAGGCTTCCGCCATGATGCCCAGATAATTTTCCTATTTTTTTAGTAGAGTTGGGGGGTCTTACTCTTGCTCAGGCTAGTTTCAAACTTCTGAACTCAGGCAATCCACCTGCCTCGGCCTCCCAGAGTGCTAGAATTACAGGTGTGAGTCACCTCGCCCAGCCTCCCAACATATTTCTAAAATGAGCTTTTTAAAAGCCTGATTTTTGAGTAAGAGATTTTCCTTAACCAAATTCAGTGTCATGCATGCATCATTTTAATGAATGACTCTGCATGTTAACATCTGCTCATTTTGCTCCTATGGTCCCTTTCAGCTCTGAAAGTTTATGGATCTAAAAAATCTGGCTCCACTTGCTTTCTAGGTCAGAGAGGCCAAGACTGGACTCCACGTCTCCTGCCCACTGACGTGTGTGGCAGCTGACTAGCCTACTTCGTTGGCAGTAATTTTATATGCCAACCAGATAGCTCTCAAGAGGAACTTTCTAATCTTCCAGCTCGACCCCACCTGCGAATAGGAGAGGAGGCTTGTCCTGTGCAGTGCTCAGGAGGCCTGGCACGAACGGCTGGGTAAGTGGACGTGTTCGTCCGAGGAGTCTGAGCTGGAGGAAGCTTTCTCCAGTCCTTAGACACAGGTTCCTAGTTCTTTGTTCTTGCGCACTCCCACTCATTAGCATCTGTACAAGAGATGAGGAAGGAGGATACACCTGAAGGCAGGGATCTGGCAGTAAGCCTTGACAGCCAAGTTGGCCTTACCCTCCAGGAAAGAGCTAGAAGGCGAAGGGAAATGTACATGATATTTTGGTTTGCTTTGCTTTGTCTTTTAAGCAGAGAAAAAGCTATTAAATGGTGGAGGCTTTCAGGGAGACTGTGGCAGACAACATCTCAACACACTCTAACCCAACTCAGACCCTCCTGCTGGAACATTCCCAGCAGGTGCCACCACCGTCTTGGATGCTGTGACCTCAGCTGTGGCAGCAGAACAGTTTCTGCTTCCATGAAACATGGCGCTGAGAAGGACCGTGAGTGCCTGGGGAGATAGAGAGCACCCTTCATCCCTGACCACGTGTATTCATTTGCTGCCACGCACCACAAGGAAAGCAAATAAAACAATAGGGCTTCTGGATTCTGATTTGGCAAAATACATATTCAGCAAGGAAGCTGAGTTTCTTCTTTCTAGAAAGACTGGAAGGGCAGGCATGTAAATGGACGTAGGGAAGGATGAATTTTTATAGAACCGTAAAATCCACCTCATGTGAGACCATAATCCTTTCCTTGTATCTTTCTTCACCCTGGACAACAAATATTCCAAGACATTACCTGGGAACAAATGTCTGTGCTCTCTCTTTTCTCAGATAAATAACTTTGCAGCTTAGAATGGCTGCAACAGTGCACCTTTTCTCAGCCAGAGCAGCTTAACAAGCCTCAGTGAGCCTTTACTTCCTTTGGACTAAAAACAAGAGCACAGTAAATTTTTGTTGTTCTGAATACCTGCCTTTACCCACGTCTCTGGCTTGTCTCCTGCCAGATCATTGCATCTCCCAGGGCACCCAGAGCACTGCCTGATGCAATGGCGGGGCTCCATAAGGATATGCTTTTGACTCACCAGCACCAAGCTTAGGGGTCCTTTCTTTACTACCAGTGGAATCTTCAATTTTGTATCCAGAAGCCACTTCCTAAAATTGGACAACTTGCTCCATGAGTTGAGGAATGGGCCTAGAGGCTTAAGTTTTTCAAGTACTTAATCACTTGCTTACCAAGGGGAACCCTAAGTTGGCAGGCAAGCAGACCACAGTGCTTTGTGCAAATCTGTCCCTTCTAGAACAGGGAAAGAGGAGACAAGAGTGGCCTGCCACCATCACTGCCACCACCAAAAAGTGCTCAACATTTCCTTGAGCCTTGGTGGCAGCTTGTGTTTCACAGAATTGTAGGATGGGGAAGATGCTTTAGAAATGCCATCTAGCACTTTGGGAGGCTGAGGCTGGAGGATCACTTGAGGCCAGGACTTTGAGATCAGCCTGAGCAACATAGTGAAACCCCATCTCTACAAAAAAAAAAAAAAAAAAAAGAAAGAAAGAAAGAAAGAAAAAAAGAAAAAAGAAAGAAAAATTAGCTGGGCATGGTGCCATGAGGCTGAGGCAGGAGGATTGCTTGACTCCAGCAGTTGGAGGTGACAGTGAGCTATGACCACGCCACTGCACTCCAGCCTAGGTAACAGAGTGAGACCCTATCTCCAAATTAAGGGAAAAAAAAAAAAAAAAAAAAGGCCATCTAAACATTTTCTTTAAGGGAGAAGGAAATCAGGTTCAAAGAGAGTAAGTGTCATATCTGAAGACCCCAGCAGCCAGCATAGAAGTCATATTTTTTAATTCCTGGTATTCTGCTTGCTCAATTAAAAAAAAAAAAAATCCAAAATGTCACTTAAATACTTAAATAGATAATAGATTAAGTGAATTAATGGCTAGAGGCCAGTATAGGAGGTTTATAAGGGGTTCTTAATTCCTCTTATAAGAAAATATTATAGTATACTTGTTTAACTTTTTTAAAAAGCTCAAGTAAATATCATTTTAAGCAAAATAGTAAATGTTGGCCAAAATATCACTGGGAACTGAATATCACTTGAGAAGGTCAGAGAACTAAGCTTGATCGCTACATTAAGTCAATCAGACTAAGTTTAGCCTGCTGAAGTAGCCTTTATCCTATTTGGTTTGCAAAGAAAAATCTCATCAGTTAGCACGAATAGCTAAAAATAAGTTGCAGGTTTCATTTTCCATTGTTCAGTATGGGGTTTTGAAACCAAAAGGTGCAAAGCTACAAGTTTCAACAACTATGAAACGTCAACAATTCAAATTGTCATCTTTCTGGCACACGGTCCTGATCACCAATGCACAGACAGGCCTGAGAAAAGTGTAGTCCATCTCACCATAGTCCATCTCACACCATGGTCTCTTGAGATGAATCCCCCCAAATAAATAAGGCATAGCAGGAAACTGGTGGCTGAGATCAGCTCTGGGAGCTGGGGGGCAGTGGCTTGTGTGTGAGTATATTGTCACATCCGGACAGGATGTCATATAGGCAATAGCCCAAATGCTATGTCTCAATCTTAGGTGATGCTGGGGTCCCCTCTGCAGAGCAAAGGAGTAAATAGAGCTCGGACTCCATTACAGTAGGCCCTGCAGGTAGTGGGCATAGTACTTCCCCCTTGACCTAAATGTCCATGCAAGTCCATACTGCAAATCCAGGGGGGCTCACGATACATTTAATTTGAAAACTGTCTTTCCAGGGCCAAATCTGGCAAAAAAAAGGTGTTTGACAGAAGCGTAAATGCTTCAAAGAAAAGGCAGCCATCCCTCTCTGCAGCATTCAGCTGTGGCACAAGGCCCAGAGATGGCAGCGCTGTTAAAAGAAAGCCCTCAGCTGAATAAGACTGAATGGGGGCACAGAAGGGTTAATCTCCTTCCATTAAAGGAGGGGCCGTTTGGTGAAGGTGAAGAGAATAATCTGTGTGAAAGCAGAACAGACAAAGAGCCATTCCAGAAAAGAAATTACTGTGCATGGGTGAGAAGGATGATTTGTGCTCGATATTCACCACGAGACTACTTAGATCTCTGAGTCTTTACCTAGCTTTGAAGTTACAGTCTCGGGGAGAGGTAGAGGGACGTTTCACACTCAGTGCTGGAATACTCTAGCTTTGATTCAATCAGAGGATGGGCTGTGTCTGAAAAGCCAAGGGCGAGGCCAAAGCCATCAGGACGCTGCCGAGGCTGAACCACAAATTAGAACGTGGCACACACACACAAAAAAAAAAAAAACAGAAGAGGTTGCTCATGAGAGAGACCAGTGATGAACACCTATCTTCAGAGGTGGTGGGAAACCTACTCCTTAAAACTTATTTTTCAAATCTTTCAAAAAGTTTTAATAACCTTTTTGGAAATAGCATAAGATTTACAAGAAGTTACAAAAATAGTGCAGTAGTTTATTCAGCTTCTCCTAGTGATATTTTACATAACTGTAGTACATTGTCTAAAGTGAAAAATGGACAGTAGTACACTCAGGTTCAAATCACATGTGATGTCACAGTTTTTACATGTGTGTCTTGAGCCCCATGAAATGCTAGCACATGTAAAGATGGACGTGACCATCATCACAGTCTAGATCCAGAGCTGTTCTACCACCACAATTCACTGCGCTGTATCTGTGGTCACACTCTCCCCCGCTCCCTGGCAACCACTGATCTCTAACACAGTAATTCTGTCACTTTGAGAATGTTCTATAAATGCAACCATAAAGTATGTAACTCTTTGAGATTGGCTTTCTTTTGTCCAGCACAATGCCTGGTGATCCATTCAACTTGTGTGTAAAGAGTTTGTGCCTTTTCATCCCTGAATAATAAATAGTTCAAGGTGTGGATGTGCCGAAAGGTGCAAAATTGAGAGTTTCAACAATTTTGTTCTCACTGGAGAACACTTGGCTAGTTTCTAGTTTTTAGGTATTACAAATAAAGCTGCTATGAACATTCTTATAAAGGTGATTGTGTGAACGTAAGTTTTCATTTCTCTTGTGCAAATACCCAGGAGTGGGATTGCTGGACCCGATGGTAAGTGTAGGTTTAACTTTTGAAGAAACTTCCAAACTGTTTCCTAGAGTGGCTGCACCATCATACATTCCCACTGGCCATTTATGAGAGACGCAATCTCCCCACTTCCCTGCCAGCATTTGGGAAAATCAGCATTTTTTTATTTCAGCCATTCTAACAGATGTGAGTTCCTCCTGGTGGTCTGTGGTCAAGATAGCAGTCAAGTTTGCGGCCTTCAGAGATTGGCTGGAGTGGTCTCAGGTATCATTCATTGTTCCAGCTTTCCTGGCAGCTGTCTGCACAGTAGTTTGGACTGTCTGGTATTTAGATGATGGGAGAATGGGGTGGTTTCTCTGGAAATGGAATGAGCCTTCAGATTTTCATAGTTGCCTTTGACTATAGGGGTAGGACATCACCAACAGGGGATGCTGAGCCTCTTTAGGACGGTGCCTGTTTGTCCCCAGGCAGACATGATGCTAGCAGCATGTGCTCATATGGGGTAGAGAAGGTGAAACAATAGCCATGGGGCAGGGACAGAGTGTGCCTGGGGCAGGGTCCTCATGAAGCTCTGGCCGGAGACTGTGTGAGTACCTTCTATTCCTAAGGTGACTTAGCTATTAGTGTAGTGTGAAAGGAGTTGGGACATGGAGTTATCGCTGACAGGTAAGGGTGGGATCACCAGTGGCACTTACCAAACTTTGGGACCCACTGAATGCTTTCTGCACTTGAATTTCCTCTCTGCGACCACCCAAGACTCTCTAGCAGCGTGTGGACACTTTATCTGGATGTCATGAAACCTATGTCTATGTCCTGGGAGTTAGATCTGACACCACCACATTTCCTGGGTCTGGGATCCAGGTTCTGTGAGTAGTTAGAACTTCATCTAAGAATCAGAAGGTAACTCAGTTGAGGAAGTCATGCTGGATGACAGGCTATAGACCTTGTAATCGCCCATTATAGTGAGAACTTGAACTCTCCAGCCTTTCTTGGAAAATCATCCTCCATGTGTTATACCTCTGATTAAAGGGAGGTTGTAGACATTGCCAGGATTCATATTTACTATGACCCTGGATCCCCAAGTTTGGAAGAGAGCGTTGATCCTGAGTGGGGACAGCCATGAGATGATGGAGGCACGTCCCAAGCAGTGAAGCTTGGGGGTCATGGGCAAATCCCCTGGTGTCTAAGCACACAGGACAGGCACAGTCCTGAGCTGCTCCTTTGGGGTCTGGCTTTTGTGCTTCACCGGGTGCCAGTGTGGGGATCAACATGGGCCTAAGCGTGGAGGAACCTCAATGGTGATTTGTAGAAGCTGCATGTAGAAACAGTAGGGACCTGAGCAGTCTGCAGAGGCAGAACTTGAAAATCCAGGAATGTGCCCATGGCCCGCTGGAAGTTGGGGTGGTAGAATTAGAGGAAGTATGTGCGGTGTGCAGCAGATGTTGTCAGGTGACCAGTGGGTGTGGCCGGAGGGGCTGAGCAGGGTCATGCAGGTAGGATGGATAGTCACGTTTCCTGGTTGTTCACTATGTTCTCTGCTGTGATTGTTTTTTTCCATTAAAAAAGAAAAACAAAAACCATGTTCAAGTCCCTGTTTCTGGCCTGTTGCTCCTCCTTACTTGCTGTCAGAAGGCAGCCCAGGGCACAGCCCCTTTCAGATTGAGGGCAGTCACAGCCCCGGGCAGGAATCGCTCCTGACTGTGAAGATGTACAATGGGACTCACCCTTGAGGTGGAATCCACTGCAGCTCCTCTCTTGAGTTAAAAACAGAACCCTGAGGTCTTCAGTGTGGTGTTTTTCAAGCTGAATCTTCACAAGAAATTAGGAGATTTCAGCATGAGAAATTAGGAAGCCCTATTACTATGAATTCTTTGCTTAGTGAATATGATATGGTCTTTTTTGCCAAACCTTCTTAAACGAGTAACATGACATTTATAATGCTGACCCAGGAGGAGCACGAAGCTTGCATTTCTGTGCTATGACAATTGAAAAACCTCCGAGGTTAAAATAACCACCTGGTGTAGTCATTTCCTGTGTGAGGCTGCTGTGCTCAGGCCACATCTGCTCCTCATGGATCAACAAGGCCGGCTAAAATCTTTAAACGACAGCTCTGAAAAGACTATGGTGCCTCAGATTTGAATTATACCCCTCAGGTATAATTAAAATTGAAAACAATAGCAAAATACAAAATTAAGATTAAGGAAGCTCATAAAGAAGACCAAGGAAGCTCACGAAAGTCTAACTTTCCCCATGATGTCCACTTGGATGCTTTTTTGGAAAACATCAAATATCAAAATATTTATGAAACATGTATTTGTACACAACCTTGCTCCACTGGTGTTGTCCCAGAGCTGTATTTTATTTTTTTTCCTCTGATCATTTTATTTATTTATTTATTTATTATTAAATCATAGCTGTGTACATTAATGCGATCATGGGGCACCATACACTGGTTTTATAGATCATTTGACGTATTTTCATCACACTGGTTAACATAGCCTTCCTGGCATTTTCTTAGTTATTGCCAGAGCTGTATTTGTCACACCGCATGCTGTATTAATACTCTCAAATGGTCGAGGGAATCTGTGGCTTTCTTCTAGACACTGTCAGATAGATAGCATGAATTCCGACTCTCCCAGAGAAAAAAGACAAGGGCCAGGAGCCCCCAAACCCCTCTCTCACCTTAATCCTGTCTGGAGTGATTGCTCACACCTGGGGAGGAAGGACCACCCTACCAATGTGCCCATTAGAACTTAGCATTCCAGCTGCTAAGAATGGAGAAGACGCTCTAGCCCAGGGATTCTCATCCAGAGTGCAGCAGCACATGGTGTGCGTGAGAGGATCCTAGGTGTGCTGTGAAACTTTTTTAAAGATCATCAATTAGGCTCAGTGCCTGTAGCTCAGGGGCTAGGACAACAGCCATATTCACCAGAGCTGGTGGGTTCGAACCTAGCCTGGGCCTGCCAAACAACAGTGACAACTACAACAAAAAAAATACTGGGGCATTGTGGTGGGCGCCTGTAGTCACAGCTACTCAGGAAGCTGAGGCAAGAGAATCACCTAAGGCCAAGAGCTGAGGTTGCTGTGAGCTATGACGTCACAGCACTCTACCAAGGGTGACATACTGAGACTCTGTCTCAAAAAAAAAAAAGGAAAAAAGAAAATCATCA
Organism: Loris lydekkerianus; assembly: GCA_963574355.1. Lineage (NCBI taxonomy): Eukaryota > Metazoa > Chordata > Mammalia > Primates > Lorisidae > Loris > Loris lydekkerianus. Next base: position 30,604 of record CAUYPK010033582.1, read on the forward strand.
ATTAAACTGCTTTCAAAAGAAATTCAAAGCACAGTAAGTATATCCTGTTCTTTACTCTTTTGTTTGTGATCAACGTAATTTAAGTATACCACGGAAGTTTAAACATATGTTCAAATGTGCCGTGAGATAAAAATTGTTGAAAAACACTGCCCTACCACAGAGTCTTGAAGGTGACCTAGAACAGCCTTAAGTCTAATTATCATGTCATTCACTTAAATCTGCATTGAGATCCACACCTCACCAAAGAGCTCTCAGAGAGGCTCACGGGAGGTTGGCATGTGCAGTAAAATTCTGGTACCAAGGTGATCTCTGAATCATAAGGTGGGCACAACCCAGACAGTGTAAAACAGAACTTCTGGCCATACCCACGCCTCTGCTTTTTTGCCCTTTTGCCACAACAACATGGAGGGCCATTCACTGTCTATGGCAAATGTATCTTGCTTTGTGAACCTCCTTACTCTATAAACTTACCTTTCTCTTTCTCAATAAATTTTGTTTCACGCTTGCCTTATTTTGGGGTGTCTGGACATTCTTCAGCCAGGAGCACCCCAAGAACCAAGGATGCATACGGTTGCCTGAAACCCAGACATTTTATTTATTTATTTTTGCAGTTTTTGGCCAGGGCTGGGTTTGAACCTGCCACCCCTGGTATATGGGGCTGGCACCCTACTCCTTTGAGCCACAGACGCTGCCCCCAGACATTTTAGGATGCAGACAGCTGCCTTGAAACCCGACAACATCAAGGGTTGACAGTATTGAAATTCTGGCTACCTACTCTTGTGGTCCCTCACCTCTTTGCCGTATGTACTATGCAGCTGGAGATTAGCAATCAGCAGGTTGACCCAACCTAACACCACTCATAGGTCAACCCCTGTATAATTAGTGCTTTGAGGAGTCATAATCACGTGGTAGTTGAAATTAACAAGTTGTGATTAGCCAGTTTTCAAAAAAATGGACCTTGACACATTTCCTCCTTGACTGTGACCTTCGGCTCTCCCTTCCTGGCAGACTCCTGCTAGCCTGGGGCATCCAGCAACCGATCCCCATTTGGTTCCAGCTTTTGAAACCTGATACTTGTTCTCAGCTTACTCCTTTGGCTGCACCCCTCTAGCAGGCCCTGTGTTCCCCCATTCACTGTGGTCTTATCTTTGGATCACTCCACTAGCCCAGCCAGCTCCCAGCTTGGTAGACATTTTAGTTCTCTATAGTCCAGGAAAATAGACCCTCTTGGGTTGGAGTATTTTTGCAACAAATCAAATTTTTACTTTATTCCACATTTTGTCACCCCATTCCTGATGTGAGGGGACCAGACAGAGGCTCCGCAGCCCTGGCAGAGCGTAGGGCAGGCCTCAGGTTCTGTCAGAAATCTGGGAGTCTGTGTCAAATTGGCTAATGACAACGCATTCATGGTCCTCAGGGTGTGAATGTGGGTGTCAGAAATGTCAAGTCCAGGGCCAAAATACAATCAGAAACTAGAATGTTTAGCCATATTTTGACCACAAAACTAGAGAACTTGGTACCAGGCATTTCAGGAAAAGACTTTAGTCCATTTTTATTGGAAGCCTTTAAATGGAGGCATCATAAGGCATCACCATACAGTTTCTGGTATTTACCAGCAAGGGGAATACTGGACCAAGACAAACAATGGTTAAAAGGCTACATAAAATAAACAACGACTTAAGGATTCTCTCCAAACAGGCCTTATAACTTCCCCACTCATTATTTCAGTATGTGTTTTGAGAAGGAAAAGTTAGACTTACATATCAAATCCTTGAGGGTAGCATTAATATTCCCAGCCTGAGCATTTTTAGTCTTATTTTAAATGTTTCTCTAACCTGTTAGAGGTTTGTAGGCTTCATCTTAGTCAAGGAATTTTCTTACTGATTAAGTGTCCCAAGACCCGGAGCAGATCGGGTAGGATAGCCTTCCAGAGCCATAGGTGCAGACACAACTATGAGCTAAGGAAGACGTGAGCTTCCCTACAGACCACCGGGGCTCAGCAGAATTCTACAGGACAATTCTAACTAGTCGGACTAGATTTAGGAACAGGAGATAGAGCCAGAACAGTCCCAGACCAAGAGGACCTTGAAAGGAAAAACAAGAAGAATGTCCTTCCTGGCAGCATGACAGCTCAGAGTCATAATGGATAGAGATATCTTGAGAAATCTTAACCATTGCTTCTTGCCCACATGGCCAGATGTTACCTAAGAGTGTACCTAAGGGAATTCTAGAATCAGATAATTTTTGTACTTCTCCCATTCTTCCTGTGCAACATCTATAAATTCCTCTGTAAGCGGTGCCAGAAAGAACAACGTCTCCTCTAGACACTGCCCAGAGTTGTCCCTGGCAAGGGGATGGATGCCTCACAGGGACTACATTTCCCAGACGACCCTTGTGGTTATTTGTGGTCACGTGACTAAATTTAGCCAATGGAATGTGAGTAGAAGTAAAGCTCGCCACTTCTAGGCAGGCCCCATAAAAATCTCCTATGTGTAATTTCTGGTACACAGTTTCTACTGAGTAGTGAAGATGTCCCCCAGGTGATCTTGAAAATCACATGTTGCAAAAGGCAGAGCCTCTCTCAACCTGTGTCTCTGAATGAATGTGCGAAAGAGAGTTGATGCATTGACCTGTACTTTAAAGTGAACAAAAAATAAACTCCTATAGTGTTTGAGCCATCATACATTCTGGGGTCTATTATGGCAATTAGCCTGTCCAAATCCATATTCTCTGATGCAGCTGTCACTGTGTGCAGATGTGTCTGTGCCCTTCCCTCCTTTCTTTAAATTTTACCACAAGTCAAAAAAAGCAGAATCAGAAGCCTTAAATTTAAATAGCTGTTAGGGACAAATGACACTTACCAAATTAGTGGTCACAGCATTCAGATCTTGGAGTCAGCAGAATAGCAGCACAGCAGAGCCTCACTTCAAGACAATCTGATATATTAAAACAAAAAGTAAAACATAAGACTTACAAAACATATTTTAGAGTATGAGCATTAATTTCCAAAGGGTATATTTAGTTTGCAAAGGGATTCCCCACTATCTCCAGTAAAGGACAAAATTCCCTGCTGCCTTTAAAGTACGACATTTTAAAAACACACACCCCTCAATCATTTTAACATAAAATTTATAAACAACAAATCTCCTCTGCTAAGTAAACTGTCCAAAGACTAGATGCTGACTCAGGAAATGACTTTAGAAGCCAGGAAAATTAGGGTATGACTTCTACACCTATGCGCTATGCAGTTCTTACGTACACGTTAAATCTTTCCTCTTGGGAACGTAACTTTCTTGGGTCAGAGCTTCCAGAGCTTGTGAAATTATAGGCTTTACAAAGACTACGAGTTTTTAGACAAAGTTAAAACAGACACATTCCAGTGTGTCTTCAGGCTTAATATCATTCCAGATGCAATGAAAATAAGCCCTCTATAAACAGGGTGCTGAGACAATGGAGGTGTGTACGCCAGACCCACCAGAAATTTGCTCTGTAAAGGCAGCATGGCTATGAGCGTTTTCTTACCAAGGCTGCCATCTTTTACAAGGTTAAGTGTGAAAATGCCATTTGATGGCTCAGGGCACGCATTTTCCTAGAACAGGGCTTATTTTTATGTCTGATCACTCAGTATAAGATCCAGGAAGCAAACATGCTGGCGGTCTGAAATAGAACATTTGGGTAGAAGGAGAAAAAGGAAACAAAACAAGAGGTTGACTGGCAAAGGCACCAGTTGGGCCATTTCCCCAGGGTTTCAGCTTTGTTATCATTATTATATATTTTGTTTTCTTTCTTTCTTTTTGGCATTCTTGTCTGGCCGTGTGGAGAAGAGAGAGATCAGATCCCCCTTGAGACAGCATTTAGAGGGTCTCCCAGGTACAGTGCCACCCCCCTCTGGGCTGAGCCTGCCAAGCCTCAGGTGTCCGGGAACAAGATGGCGCCCCACGGCAAAGGGCACTGGGTGAGGGGCCAAGGTGGGCCTTCACTTACTCGGAGGTGCCAGCTGCTCTGAAGCCCAGACGCTGCCAGCTCCCTGGGCCCAGGAGTTGCAACCGCTCTCTTGCTCTGGGTTCGTCACTTCTTGTTGAGATCAGCTCCACATATTTTTCTGATGATGTCACCTATTCTGACTTCCTACATTTTGAAAGTTGATCTGCAAGTAAAGCCTTCCATGAGGCTTTAAAGAAAAAGAAAAAAAAAGAAGAAGAAGAAGAGAAGAAAAGAAAGGTGTGCTGTGGGAAGATGGAGAGGAGGAAAAAAGGCTGTTGCCTCTTTATTTTGAGATTTGCTGCAGCTGCGAGTGCCACTCCCCAGCCAGTTTCCTGGCTGCAGAAGGAGGCCAGTGGCCAGGCGTGTGTGACGTCAGGGCCAGGCCTGAGTCACTGCCAGCGGCCGGTCTGCCCTGCCACTCGGAAGGGGACAAAAGGAACCTTTGATGTCCAGAGGCCCTCCTCTCAGCACACTCGGCACCGAGCAGCAGACCAGGAGAACATTCCTGCCGCCTCCCCACCCCCGGCCGCCCTTCCTACTTCCGGAACAGTCCCAGACAGATTCAACAAGGCCTCCCCAAGGGACATCACCTCCTACACGGCAGAGGCCTGGCCACGCTCTGTCACAGAGAGAAGCAGGGAAGAAGCAGCGGGTGTTTCCCTGGGGACCTCTCGCTTCCCCTTTGCTATCTCCCTTCTTCCTTGTGGTGTCCACCTTACCCAGGGAGTCGCAGTGAAGGCACTGGTCACCATCCCAGGGTGGCACTGTTGGCCAGTGTCTGTTCTCCTTTGCCTTTGTGCTATGGCCATGGGCCTTAGCTACCTGCTCAGGGTGCCAATATGATCTAGCTCTTCTCGGATTGAAGATGGCACCACTTTTTAAAGGAGACATGGCATGAGGCTCAGTAAATATATGATGAATGAAGGAACAGTAATTTTAAAATAAAACAATAGAGGACATATATTAAAAACTTAGAGTGAGCCGGGCGTGGTGGCTCACGCCTATACTCCTAGCACTCTGGGAGACCAAGGAGGGTGGATTGCCTGAGTTTACAGGTTCCAGATCAGCCTGAGCAAGTGCGAGACCCCCGCACCCCCTGTTTCTAAAAAATAGATGGGCACTGTGGTAGGTGCCTGTAGTCCCAGCTATCGGGGGGGCTGAGACAAGAGAATCACTTGAGCCCAAGAGTTTGAGGTTGCTGTGAGCTATGATGGCACTGCACCGTACCCAGGGCAACAAAATGAGACTTTGTCTCAAAAATAAATAAATAAACAGTAAAAACTTAGAGTGAATGTTCAAGCCTCTGTGCCAAGTACTTTATGAAGATTATTTCATTTATTGATATTATTGCCACAAAGCTATGAGGTAGGTACTATTGTTACTTGTAATTCTATAGATGAGAAAAGGGATGCTCAGAGAGGGTAAGACACTTCCTTCATGTCTCACAGCTGGTTAGTGGCAGAGCCTGGACTGTCTGATCTCAAATTGTGTTTTCTTAAGCACTATGCTGAAGGACTGGCGTGACTGAAGGAATACTGACCAGGGGCATCCTGTCCAGGAGAGGGAAGACAAGAATAAAGACGGGTCTTGGACCAAATTCTACAAGGACACAGTGGAACAATTGGGGTGTTCTGTCTAGGTTAGACAGGCCTCATGCTTTCCTGATGTGTCCATACCAGGTCTGAGGGATGGCAAGTGGGAGGGTTACCAGAGTGGCCGGGAGGGTCAGAGTCATCAGGTCCCATTGGAGATGAGAAGCTGGACCCAGAAGACAAGTCAGGGAGGTCTGAGGTGCCTGTGGCATGTGGTGGGTGCACAGTATGAGAGCCACAGTGGACAGGACACCCAAGGTCCAGGCTTGTTTTAGCTGCCTCCTGCCCTCAAGGATAAGGATGAGGATGGGAGGGTCTGTGAAATTAAAAGGGTCAGTCCGGGGCAGGCAAGAAGACTAAAGAGAAGGAAGACATGATGGCGCTCTCAAAGACTCCGGGCCAGAGAAGGAGCTGGAACAGTGGTGTGGTTTCAGAGAGCGAGGAGGGCTGGACGGGACAGGGAGCAGACCTAGACCTCAGAGGGGCAGACACTTTCTACTCTTAGCAGCGTCCCACCAGCAATCAGCTGCCGTCCTGGGCCTGAGTGAGAGTCCTGGCAATGGGTGTGTGTAAGCAAAGGTGAGGAGAGGTGGGCAGCAGAGAACACCTGCCTAGGAGGAGTCTGGGCCCAGATGCACATGACCTCAGAGGTGCCTTCCCTCTGTGGTTTAGGATTCTGTGGTTTGTACTTTTCCACAGTTCTCCTGAAAAAATGTCTCATTCTAAGAGGAAGACAAAAGCCAGGAATTTCCTGCCCCTTGTGGGTCTGAGAGCTGCTGGTGGCTTCCTCAATAACGTGCCTATGGCTTTCTATTCCTTTCCACTGTGGGTTGGGGTGCCTGGTTGCAAGGACCTCTCGCCTTGGCTCTGGAGAGCTATGCCTTTGACAGCTGGGGACATTGCGTAGTTACCTGTTTCTGGGAGCTCTGCCAGTTGCCACTCTGAGGCCCAACTTGCTCTGTGGGATTTGAAGCCCTAGGCAGGTGGAATTTACAGAGGTGAATTTCACAAGAGAGAAAAGCCACATGCTTTTAATCAGGGGAGCAGCAGCAACTGATCAGGTTCACTGTCAATGTTCACACAGAGCCTGACCTTGGGCTGAGGAAAGCACTTTAAGTTCCAGGCATTTTTGGCAGCAGCCTTGTTTATTCTTTTCTTCCCTCTCTGCAGAAAATGCCTCTGGGCACCTCCCTGCTCTATCTCCCCAAAGGCTTAGTGGCCTCACTTGCTTCACACACGCAGGTATTTATTTCTCTAAGAAGATGAACAGAGGCCGATTATTTCTTTACTGCAGCTTGAGGGACCAGGATTATGTGAACAGAAGAAGAGAGGAAGGAAGCAGAAATATCAGTCAGCCTAAGTGAGACAGATGCTTGCACTGTGTGCTTTGGGACTGATACGAACAATAAAATCGGGGAGATGAGCAAACCCTTCTCCTGGAAGTACAGAGAAATACCACGATACTTCCCTGGCCTCTAACCTGTCTGGAGCACCCTCCCTCTTTGCTAAAACAAATGCTGTCATATGCTGATAATTAAAAAAAAATTTATGGGCTCAAGAAATCCCTGGGAAAATTTGTCTTTACTTGCCCCCATTTTCTCTCATTTCATTCATACTTTTTGTAAAGAAACAGTTTATTGAGATGTAATTTACACACCAGAAAATTCACCCATTTAACATGTACAATTCAATAGATTTTAGTATGTATATTTACAGAATGGTGTAATTTATAATCTAATTTTTCAACAGTTTTGTCACCCCCAAAGAAACATTGTGCTTGTTAGCGTTCATTCCTCGTTTGTCCCCTCCACTCAAGCTAGGCTTCCACCACTCTACTTTCTGTCTCTACAGATCTGCCTCTTCCTGACATTCTGTCATATGGAATCATACGACATACGGCCTTTTGTGCCTGGCTTCTTTCACTTAGCATAATGCTTTCAAGGTTCATCCATATTGTAAAATGCTATGGTTCAAATGTTTGTCTGCTTTGAAACTCATGCTGAAATCTAATCCCCAATGTTGCAGTCTGGAGAAGTGAGGCCTTTAAAAGGTGATTATTCCACTCATGGATTAATGTGGTAATGGGTCACCACAGGATTGGGATTCATGGCTTTATAAGAGGAAGAGAGACTGAGCTAGCACAGTCAGGCCCCTCACTGAGTGATGCTTGGTGCCACCTTGAGACTCTACAGAAAGTCCCCACTAGCAAGGGGATTCTCACCAGACGTGGCCTCTGACCTTGAACTTCACAGCCTCCATAACTGTAAGAAATACAGGGTGCCCCCAAAGTCACCCCTAAAGTCGCTATACACAGGGAAAATGGGAAATTGTAGCTAAATGTGCCTTTATTTACAAACTATTCATTATAGAATTTTACAAAATGTTTATAAAATATTATCTACCTGTTGGCCACCTCTTAGTTAAATTCTGTAGTGCACAGTTGTAAATAAAGGTAGATTTAGTTACAATTTTCCATTTTTCCCTATGTATGGTGACTTTGGGGATACCCTGTAAATTCCTCTTCTTTATAAATTACTGAGTTTCAAGTATTCTGTTATAAGCAACAGAAAATGAACTAAGACATAGAATATTTCAGTACTTATTTCCTTTTTAATATTCCATTGTGTGGATATATGACATATGTTTATCCCTATATATGTTGATTGATACTTGAGTTATCTTCACTTTTTGGCTATTAAGAATAATGTTGCTATGATCATTCATGCACCAGATTTTTGTGGACTTATGCTTTCATGTCTTTTGGGCAGATACCAAGGAGTGGGACTGCTGGGTGACATGGTAACTGTGTTTAACATTTTGAGGAATTGTCAAACTGTTTTCCAAAGAACTGCATCATTTTACACTCCCACCAGCAATTTATGAGGGATCTGATTTCTCTACATCCTTGCTAATAGTATTATTGTCTGCCTTTTTGATTATAGCATCCTAGTAGGTGTGATATGGAATCTTATTGTGGTTTTGAATTGCATTTACCAAATGACTAATGATGGCACATATCTTTTCACAAGCTTATTAGCCATTTGAGAACTGTCTCTTAAAAAAAACCCAGTTTCTTCAAATCCTTCCTCTATTTTTATGTATGTATATATGTATTTTGGAGACAGAGTCTCACTTTGTCGCCCTTGGTAGAGTGCTGTGGCATCATAGCTCACAGCAATCTCAAACTTTTGGGTTCAAATGATTCTCTTGTCTCAGCCTTCAGAGTAGCTGGGACTATGGGCTCCCGCCTCCATGCCCAGCTATTTTTAGAGATGAAGTCTCCCTCTGGCTCAGGCTGGTCTCGAACCTGTGAGTTCAGGCAATCCACCCACCTTGGCTTTCCGGAATGTTAGGAGTACAGCTATGAGCCATTGTGCCTGGCCCCTCCATCTATTTTTATATTGAGTTGGTTATCTTTTTCTTTTTGAGTTGTAGGGGTTCTTTATATATTTTGGACACAAGTTCCTTTTCAGTGGGTTGTCTTTTCACTTTCTTTGTGGTCTTATTTGAAGCATAAAAGTTTTTAATTGAGATGAAGTCCAAATTGTTGATATTCTCTTATATCACTTGTGCTTTTCGCATCATATTTGAGAAACCATTGTCTAATCCAAGGCTGTATACCTGGGCTTTCTTCTTAGACTTTTATAGTTTTTGTTCTTAGATTTAGACCTATGATACACTTTGAATTAATTATGGCATAGCCAGAACTCTTGTTAGTAGACAGGAAGGAAAGAAAATCAGAGAGTGCTCAAACTTAATTTATGTCCCATCACCCAGGGTAAAGCACTTAGTGCAATGTCTGATAGACAATAAGGGCTCAATAAATGTTGGATTTAAGTTGTTTTTGCAGTGGTTACTTCATTCCATCACAGTTTATGTTAATGGTATGGGGGTTATATCATGACCTCTAAGAATCCAGCTTGGAGGCTGCTACCCTGTGGCCCGTCTCCACTTATTTAGGCAAATTTGGGAAATTTGAATTTCACATTATTATTCTCCTTTCTTTCTCCTAAATCATGTCTCAGAGAATCAACTCCTAGAAAACTACAAAGTTCATCTTTGGGACTCCCTTGGTAGTGTCTGGAGGTCATGTCCCCTGGACCAGCACCAGACCCATGCTCTTGCCTCTCTGTCACAAAACCTTCTAGCACAGCGCTTGTAAAACTGCAGGTCAGGATGCATTGTTCAGTGGTTGGCATTGGTTTCAAGGGACAGAACAACAACAACAACAACAACAACAACAAAAAACAGAATAGAAAATAACCAAGTAAGTTCTAAGAAAGACTTCTGTTTCAGTTTAATAATATCTGAGATGGGTCTGTCTATGAAACATTTCCTACAGCGGCTCAAGGTTTTAAAAAATGTTGAAAAAAATGGTGTTGGAGTAGATCCTTCACTTAAAGTGAGGTTAATTAAGGTATTTAAACAACTCGTGAGAGCATAAAGTCATGCCCGTCCAAGTGGTCTGTCCATTTTGATGGGGATTGAAACCTTAAGTCCCATCAGTAGTGAAGGATTCAGAGGTGTTGAGGCCCTTTCCTATAATTTATAATACTTGGAGAAGGAATGCCTTCTGCTAGCTGTGTGAACCTACCCACCCCACATACCACCTCTCAGCCATCCCCTTCTCTCGCTCCCACAATATCTGCAAATCCATACCTTGAACTTGCATGGGCCTTTCTATTTTCAAAGACTCTTTCATCTATTGCATTTGGTTCTCACAACCATCCCACAAAGTTGATGGGTCAGATCCAAGTCCTTGCTTGTCTACTTAACACGTTGTGTGACCAAAGCCTCAGTCTCCTCAGCTTTATTATGTATGTAACAGAGAGGTTAAGAGACCTGGCCGGCATCACACAGCCTGGAAGTAACAGAACCAGGAAGAGAACTAGATTTTTCACTTCCCAGCCTGCTTGTCCCACAGGCTCCCCTCATGGAACTGCATATCTTTTTTTAGAGGCATGATTCATCTGACTGCCATTACCAAGAATGTTTAAAAAGCAGAGAACATTTTGCACTCCCTCCTCTCCCACCCCTATCTGAAAACACTGACTTTTATGGCACAAAGCACAAGACAAATAGCTCTTCATGCCTCCTGGTTAAGGGTTATCACTTTCAACATCAAAGACTATTTATTTAAGGCTGGGTCTGTCAGAAACAGAAACAAGTCAAGAAAGGAGGAAAGCAAAGTTCTGAATGCTCGGCTTTTGTCCTCTGTGTAGGAGAGTGTACCCCCTAGTGGCCCTGCAGGAAAATAGCTTTTGGAAAACCCATGAATAGATTCAATATTGACGCAGTCAGAGGATTTGGTACTTCAGAGGAGCTTAAAGCACTTGGTTCTATGTCTCTCTCAAGTGATGGAAATTAAGGACAAGAGCAGTGGTTCTCAGCCAGGGGCGATTTTGCCCTTCTCCTCCCCTGGAACTGTTTGGCAATATCTGGAGACATTTTTGGGCATCATTTTGGGAAGATGCTACTGGTATCAGTAGGCAGAAGCCCAGGTGCCACTAAAGCTCCTGTGACACACGGGACAGATCCCACAACGAGGAATTATCTGGCTCAGTACGTCAATAATGGTGAGGGTGGGAAACACAGACGGGAAAAGTAGGGTGACCCACCCAGGGATGTACAGTTTATTCACAGCTTGTAATGGCTCAGGCTAAGTGCTTTCTTTTTATTCCTTAAACACAATTTTTATTACAATTATCAAAAATCTAAACGTAATACATGCTCATAAATGAAAACAATATAATATAAGACATAAAGATTAATTGTCCCCTCACCCTTCCCATAATCAATGTTAACATCCTTGGGGGTTTATTAGGTTGAACTATATAAAAAATGCCAAGTTTAGACCCTTTCTGATTTTCAAAAATGGCAATTTCCAATGGCTAAACATCAGATGTTCATCCCATGCCCACCCTGAGGTAACCACAAAGGTTATTTCACAGAAGATTCTTTTGATTTTGCTTGTCATGCTAAAATTGGCTTCAAAAATACATATTACTTTACAAGTTTGTATTAATACACTGAATATCTCTTTGCATGTTTCCAGAAGTTTGGGGTGCTCAGTACTATGGGCTCCCAGGAGTTAAGATGGCTGGTGACAGGCATGAGAAGACTCTGAATCACATGGTGTGTGTCTTTAATCCCTCTCTGACACTTGAGATTTCGCCCTTCTATAGAGAGAATGGATCATGATCGGAATCTTCTGTAAGCTATGCTGTTTAACTAGAAGTTAATAACATTCTTTTATTGTCTTTTTATTTATTACTAAGGCGACTTTCTCTTTATAGAAAGTAATATTGATTTTCTTTTGACTATGAGGGAGTTAAAACTTAATTTTATGACAAATTCATGTGGGAAACTGATACAACTCAAATAAAAAGGTTTTAGTGGTACAAGATTAATTAAAGTTTGGAGAGGAGTGATGTAATTCATTCTTAGTATGGCTGATCATTTACTGATCATATATTCAATCATCCCCTACTGATGAACACACAGGTTTTTTTCCCCAGAAGTTTAAAAAAATTACTTTGTTGTTAGAGCAATGTTGCAATAAATACCTTTATACTTAGACTTTCATACTTTTATTTCTATAGAATAGCTGGTCCAAAGTGAGATTCCTGGCTCAAGTTTTTCATATATTTTTGATTTTAATAGATGTTTTTAGATAGTTTTCAAAAAAGATAAAGCAGGTCATACTTGATTCAATCTCATACAAGCAACAAATATTTTTCTTCATGCTTTTGACATCACTGACATCACCAGATGTTATCACTCTTTTTAGGTTTTACTAGTATGACAGGTAAAAATTGCCATCTCACTTTTACTTTTAATTTGTATATTCCTAATTCTTAGTGGCTGAGAACATAGACGCTGAAGTCAAAATGTTTGCATTTGAATCCAAGTTTGCCACTTCAGGGTTGTATTTCCTTGGTTAAGAGTCTTAAGATATTTCCCACATCTGTCAAAAAGAGATAAAAATATCCATCTCACTGAACTGCTAGAATGATTAAATGAGTTAATATATGTAAAACTCTAAGAAAATCCCAGGATTATATTAATAGTAAGCACTATTAATATATAAGTATCAGTAGTATGGGTAAGTTTGAATAACTTTTTCTAAGTATATTGACCATTTGTATTTTCTTGCAAATTAAATTTCTAGGTAATTTACCTATTGTTCTGTTGATTTGTCTTTTTCTTGTTAATTTGTAGGTGCTGTTTGTATATTAGGCATCTTTAGGTATAATACTACATAGGTTGCAAATGTACACTTTCCTCCACTTTATCATTGGTCTTTTGACTTTTTGTATAGTATGTATTTTAACATGGAACATTTTATTTTATTTATTTTTATTTATTTTACTTTTTGAGACAGAGTCTCAAGCTGTTGCCCTCAGTAGAGTGCTATGGCATCACAGCTCACAGCAACCTCAAACTCTTGGGCTTAAGCGATTCTCTTGCTTCAGCCTCCCAAGTAGCTGGGACTATGGATGCCCACCATGATGCCTGGCTATTTTTTTGTTGTAGCTGTCATTGTTGTTTGGCAGGCCTGGGCTGGATTCATACCCACCAGTTCTGGTGTACGTGGCTGGCGCCCTAGCCACTGAGCTACAGGTGCTGAGCCACAGACGCTGAGCCAAACATGAAACATTTAAAAATGTATATGCAGCCAAACACTTTCCTTTATATCTTCTAAGTTTCCTGTCTTGCCTAAGTTCTTTTTTACCTTTTGATATTTAATAAATATAGTCCTATTTTTGAAATATATTTTTAGTATTTTATTTTTTACTTCACTATTTAAATCTCCATAATTATGACCTATGATAAAACAAAAATCATTAAATTAGTGACTCATTAAACTATCTTTTTTACCTACAAGAGTCTTTCCATCTTGAAAAAAACCTTTAATTTGATCCTTTTTCCCAATTTCTCTCTTGCTTCCCATTCTAAAATTCTTATACTTTCCTCCCAACCATCTGTCTCTTCTCAAAGCTCTATAATCTGTCATGTTCCTCCTTCTCCTTACTGGAATGCAGCAATTGCCTTCTAATGAGCAGTTTTATCACCATTTTCTAGATCACCATCTGTCTTTTTCTTATGCCATTTGATCTGGCTGGCCACTCCCATCTTTAGGAAAGACTCTCCTTTGTTGGACCAAGGATGTTGTATTATCCTGGGTTTTCTTTGGCTCTTATAGAAAACACAGTTATTTGCCCATCCAATGGCCAACCCTCTCCCTTCCTTCTTGCTGACAGAGCTCATCACTCACCACAAGGACCAGGGCTAACATGCACCTTCTCAGCCTACCCTGCAGCAAAAGAATGGATATGTGATGTGATCCTTGACCAATGGCAGCACCATGATGGGAAGTCTGTTGGGTAGGGTATTGTGAAAAGATTTGCTCCCTCTAAAAACAGAGATGCATATTTCTATAAGCAGTTGTGAGAACTGGTCATTCTTTGAAGAGCAGTAGCATCTTGAAACTATACGGGAAGAAGTCAGAGTGCAACAAACCAATATACTAAGATGATGGAGAGAAAGAGGGAAGAGCTGGGTCCTTGGCAATCTGGGTAAACAATGGATCAACTCAAGAACTACTTACCTCCAGATTCCCTGTTAGCTAATATGTCTGTAATTTAAAGCCATTTATACTTCAGTGTGTTCTTACTTGCAGCCAAAATCTTGCCTACTGAGCACTCATATGACCCTACCATAGCTACTTCCTGGACTCATAAAGGCTTTCCTTGGTCTCCAGGCCTCTTCTACCATCCTAAATGCAGACCTTTCTCTGCATTTGACTAGAGAATTCTGTAGCAGAAAACTTTAGGGGTAATACCATGCCAACTGAAAGAAGCCAGCCACAAAAGATTACATATTATATGATTCTATTCACATAAAATATCCCAAACATGGAAATCTATAGGGGCAGAACAGAGATTGTGGTTGCTTAGGGCTGGGATGGAGACGCGGGCTTAGTGAGGTGAGAGGTAAAGGGTATACGGTTTCTTTCTGAGGTAATAAAAATGTTATAAAATTGACTGTGGTGATGGCTGTACCTATATGCAAATAAACTAAAAACTATGGAATTATACATTTTATGTGGATGAATTACATGGTATGTGAATTATACCTTAATAAAGATGTTTTTATAAGGAAAGTTTAATGGTGATCCTTTACCTAAAAAAGAAGCACAAATTCATTACCTTGGCATTCAAAGCTTTCTACTCTCCAGCCTCTAACTACCTCCTAACTTAATCCTACTACTTCTCTGTATGGCACACAACTGGACAGCTCAGGAGTGGTTCCAGAAACATCACCTGTGCCTTCATTCCTGCATTCCCCTGTTCCCTTACCATCTTGGTCTATCAAAATCTAACTTGTCTTCAAGGTCCAGTTCAGTTGCCTTGTTTTGTTTTTGTTGAGGCAGAGTTCTACCCTGTGCCCTGAGCAGAGTGCAGTGGCGTCGTAGCTCACTGCAACCTCAGACTCCAGCTATGGGCATCCTGCTGCCTCAGCCTCCGGGGCCACTGAGGTTACAGGTGCTCGCCACTGCGCCCAGCTGGGTTTTTCCATTTTTTTCATGAGTTGGGGTCTCATTCTTGCTCAGACAAGCCTCGAACTCCTGAGCTCAAGCAATCCTCCCACCTCAGCCTCCCACAATGCTGGGATTACAGGCGTGAGCCACCACGCCCGGCTCAAGGTCCAGTTCAAATGTTCTCTCTAATCTTCCCAGGCAGAAATGCCCCATGCTCCTCTAAATTCAGAGAATTCAGCATACTTCATGTGGTACATGGCTGGTCCTCTCTTTTATAGGCTATGTACAATTAGCTCCATTGTGACCATAATTTTGGAACCTAAAGTTGGGTGGTAACTATGTGTCGGTAGGAAAGAATATTGCAAATCAGGACCATTTTAGAAAATCTGGATGTTGTGGTTGCCAAAATAGCCTTTGCACCAGAGTGTCTGATTTTTATTGGATAATATCCTTTCCTCTTTTACAGAGTTCTCACCGCTGTCTCTCAGTTGGATAAAAGAGCTGAGCTTCCTTTTTTCTCTAGGATGCATAGAAAATGCAGGTAGGTAGTCTTAACTAGTGGTCTTACCCCCGTATATACACCAAATAAATAAATGGTAGATCAATTACATAAGCTTTTTAAAAGACTATACAACACCAGAGGGAAAAAAATAAAAGAATATTTTTATAATCTTATGATGGAGGAGACCTTCCTAAATAAATCACTAAAGACCCAAATACCACAAAGAAAAATCACTGATAGGTTTCTCTACATAAAAGCTTTCCATATGGCCAAAGACACCTTAAACATAAAGGACAAATAAAATACTTTGAGAAAATAGCTTCAAGAGAGTTATTAAGAGATTAGCATTAGTACTAACTGAATTAACAGCACATTAGAAAAAGGGCAAAGAATACAAACAAGGAAGTCACACAACAAAGTACCAATGACAAGTAGCATATGAAAACTTAACATCTCCGGCATCGGGGAAGGGGAGAATAGTATGAGCATCTAATTTGCCTATTAGATTGGCAAGCATAGAAAAGACTAAGAAGAACCACAATGGTCAAACGTACAAAGGAAAGAGCAAACATAAATAGTAGGAATGGAAAACAAGTTGGCCATATATAATTTATAACAATTTGGCATTGATCTAATTCTTTTCTGCAATAAAAAAATCATAGTTTCCGAGTGAACCAAGTAAACTTTTACGAAGTCATTCTTGATGATTAACAGAGGAAATCTCAAATCTTTTCTTTCCCAATTTCTCCATTCTATAAAGAGGTCTATAAAGAAAACACTCCCCTCACCCCACCCCACCGCAAGACAGGGCCTCCCTCTGTTACCCAGCCTGGAGTGCAGTAGTGTGGTCATAGCAGCCTCAAATCCCTGGCGTCAAGCCATCCTCCTTCCTCAGCCTCCTGAGTAGCCAAGAGTACAGGTGTGCACCTTCATGTCCAGATAATTAAAAAAATATTTTTGTAGTGTGGTCTCGATATATTGACCAGGCTGATCTCAAACTCCTGACCTCTCAAAGTGCTGGGATGACAAGTCGGAGCCACCATGCCCTGCCAGAATATACTTTTCAAAATAATTTTCAGTCTGCTTACAATACTGAATAAGGAAGACAGGCAGTACCAATCATTTTTAAAGGCCTTACTCGACTTCTTGAAGTGAGAATTTAGTTCTGAATTTCCCCATATTTGTCTGAACTAAATATCACCCAAATCTAGCTACTTCCTAATGCCATGCTTGACCAACTGATAAACTCTATGACAAGGAGGGAGGGACAGGAGCACTATGCTGTCCTGGTTCCCTTTTTCTGGCTTTCTTCGATTTGTGTTTATTTGCACAAAAGCTTTTTATTTCCCTGATGCCTGTTTGGGCTTTACTGTAAGGTTGCATATTGGTATAGATTTTTATCAATGTTTATGATTATCCAAATACCCAGATTCTTTTTGAACCTGGTGTATTCTCTTATCCCATAGTCCTTTCTAAACAGACTCATTCGTATCAGACCTAGAACACTTTTGCATGAGTTAGAAAAAGGCATCCCCTTCAATGTGACCGCATGCCAGGATGCACAGTTTGGCTAGTGAAGTGCTGGCCATCTTCAGGCCCTCTTAGGCCCGGGGCCACTATTCTAGTGTCCTGTTCCTTACTCCAGCCTCAGTCTAACTGCTGCCCAGGGAATCCTTGCAAATTGCTGTTTCTTCATTCCCAGTGTTCCCAGGGTGCTGTGACTCCTGCCACAGTTAATGCTGTGGATACATACGCAGCTCAGGTTTCTCCTCGGGCTTTTCTTCCTGAGCTGCCCTTTGAGATTTCATCAGGGGTCCAATCTCTGTTAATGCCTTTGGCCACCCAACCCCCACCCCCACCCCCACACAGGCTGAGTGTTCACCCATGAAACAGAGAGTGGCAGAGAAGTTAATTGGTGTCTTATCCTTTTTAATGCTGCGGCCTTATCAGCAGAAAAGTATGGCAAGGTAATTTTCTTCTTAGCCTTGAGTTGTTTTTTTTTTTTTTTTCCTTGTTTTCCCCTTCCTGAGAGAAGAAATAGCCCTTTAATGCTTCAGAACCTAAAACAGAGAGGTTTCTGGGTCCTCAGGAAAAACCCCTCCACTCAGAGCTTTGTTTGAAATTCGGACTTATAAAAGAAGAATTATCCAGGATGGTGGAGATGGTTGCTGTGATTAAAGGAGGCCCTGTTGGTTCTTCCCTAAGATGGAGAACTCTGTGGGTTTGGGGGGAGGGCAGTCGCAGGTTTCCAGGTGGCAGGGGTCTGTGTCCCATGACCCCTGCATGGACTCAGTGGGGAGGCACCTGAAAGCCTGTGCAGGCTGGACACCGGACGCTGCAGCTTTGAGATGACCTGTGCCAGTGGAGACAAGAGCACAGCACCAAGAAGCCTCCCCGTGTTCCTCCCAGAGAGTCTGACCGGAGGAAAAGGCTAGAACATGGAGCAGCAGAAGGAGCAGTGGTTACCACAGCAACTGTCATGGTCTGTGGATCAGGCCACCCCTGTTGTCCTGGACCCATGAAAGCCTGGGGCTCCGGTACTCTCCCATGGAGGGCACAGGGAGATCCGGTAACCATGATACTGAATACTTCCCCAGCGTTGGAGAGTAAGAAGCTTGAAGCCAAGTTTAATATGATTCTGGACAAATACAGACATGTTACATTTCTTTGCACCTGGGTATTGTACTGTGCCGCAATTCTTGCCTATTATGCACATTTATTTCTGTAATGTAATCTGTGAAATTCTCCCTTAGAAAGAGAGTGGTTCCTGCATTTTGAGCGGTGCTTCCTCAACTCTCCTTCCTCTCATTGTAATCTCCACCTCTTAGACATTTCCTTTTGTCTAACTAGCACATGTAGCTTAGTTTATGTGCATATATTAACTCAGTGGAAACGTGAGTTCTTTGGATCGTGCCATGCGCTCCAGTTATCATTATAAAAAAGGATAGAAATTAAATCTTCAAGAAGAATCACAAGAATGAGGCCTGGAATTGGGCCTAGACCTCAATCTTGATTATGCTGATAATTCTCTTTGTGCCCAGCAGGAATCATCTGAGGGACAGTGGGGTGAACCGTAAGTTCTCAGGCAAATGAATTTAGGTTTCTTTCAATCAGAGTTTTGAACTAACACCAACTATGCAAAAAGCAATGTGTTAAGTACTCTGAGAAAGAAAAAGAAGTAAAAGATATGGGTCCTTCCAGGAGAAAGATACCACCTTGCTAGAGAGAGAGGTCAATGGACCACGAAGTGCACTGTGGGGCTGGGCTGACCATGAGCAAGGGAGGACATGGGAGCCCAGAGAGCCACAAGGAGCAGATGTGTCAGGAAGGCCCCTGTAGAAGGGGTGCTGGGAGGAAATCTTTGCCCATCCAACTTCTAGATTTCAGTTGGCTGGAAGAGAGAGGAAGGGAACAAGAAGCTCCAGGGAAGGAAAAGGTACCTGGGCAAAGGATGAGAGAAGAGAATGGTCACCACCCAGTTAGACCTGGAGGGTGGGACCAGCTTGTGGGTGGTTTCTATGCTGGGCAAAGGAGTTCAGACAGGAAGCAGATGGGTTTCCAGCTCAGGAATTCCATGCTGAGAGTGGTGTTTAAAGAGGATCAGCGGGCAGCTTACCTGAGATATTCTGAGCATTAAGGGTTGTGTGGGTGAGTAATGATATCTTTGTAATAATGCTTATGTTATTTTTAAGACACTGACTTTGAGATGCTAGCATTGTGTGCATTGTGCATGGAACTTCTAAAGAGGTTAATGCCTTGATATGACTTAATCCAGACTATTAGCAAGATGGTGAAGGGATTATTGACTTATGAAATCAACAAGTCTGATCAAAAGGGTCTGGGTTGAAGAAATTTGGGATAAGACCAGATACAAATGTCAACTTCATAAGCTGGTTATAAGTTGCTGCAGGAGTTGGCTGACAACCAGGTTGTTCTGCAAGACCACACTTGCAACTAGAAACAAGTAGGATGTCCCTGAAGATAATTGCTGGAGTCCAGGAAATTAGCTTCAAAGAAACTGCCCTAGTCAATGGGAACAATGAGGCAGGACTGTCACAAGTCACATGGGAGCAATCTCACTGTACACAAGGCCTCATTTACCACACTCATTTGTTCATTCACCCACATTCAATCATTCATCTGCATGTTTGTATCTGCTGAGGCACTCTGGAAGGCGCAGGTTTTGACAACACCTGACGTGGTCTTGCAGTCCGTGGAGAAACAGACGTGCGCACAATGGCAGGAGTCCAGAGCCCCCGTTCCCTCTCTCCTTCCTCACCCTTCTCTCAACATCACCACCCACTCTTCTAGAAAACCAAAATATCTGTTGTATTGGTAGGCAATTTGTTCTTAATTTTTTTCCACGAGTTCCCATGTCAATTTTTGCTTTTTGGTTAGTAACAAAAGTGAAGACTTTCAAGGAGAAATTTCTAGAATTCCTTACTTCTCTACCTTCTAAGGAGCATAGGTTGGGAGGAAGTTGGGAGGTAAGTGATGCAAAATGGAACAGATCAAAAAAAGGGGTGATCACCCTCAGGAGAAAGGGCTCAGGATTCCCTGAAAGAGAAGATGAGGGCTTGGCTGGGAGAAAAAGATGGTGGGTAGGGAGGAGAGAGAAAGAGAAGCAGTGACGGTGAAAGAGGCAGAGAGACTGATGGGGAGAGGAAAAGAGAGAACATCTGGGTCTGAGCACCCCTCCTGAGCAGAGGGATTTGGGGCAAGGGGACTCTATTTGGAAGAAGATGTGCCTTGTGTTATGCCATGAGACCGCCCACGGTGGCACTCAGCTACTTTCCAAGACTTTGGAGTCACAAGAGGGGAAATCAGTCTCCCTCCCTCCCTCCTTTCTTCCCTCCCTCCCTCTCTCTTTCTTACAAACCAGGATTTCTTTGGGAGGGTCCTGTGTTACTTTCATTTTGCAGTCAAGTCTCCTCAGACTTCCTCTGTGCCTGCATGTTGGGTGTCTGAGCTCCTTGGCCTGAGCATTTGTCATGATCAGGGATGCGACTTTTCTGGTTGTGGCATGGAGTGCCCCAGTTCAGCGTGTCTGCTCTTCCATCTGGGAAAATATAGGCTTCACTCTCTATTCTGCTTGGAGAACTGCTTTGTGGTGAAGAATGTCCCTCTGGCCCACCCCACTTTTTATGGCCAGAATTCATTTTGGCTTTAAGTTCCTCTCCTGTTCCCCCCATTTTCTTCCATTCTTGCCTTCTTACAGATCTTTCTTCGGATGCAATGCTCCCCTCATCTGTTTATCTTCACTCTAAACACACTCTGAATCCTAACCCTTCTACAAAGTTCTGATTCTGAGAGCTTGAATGATCATGTCTTTTTCATAGTCTGTACACACCTCAAGGACAAAGACATGTTTATTTGTGTGTCTGGAGAAGGAGGTAGGTGCTGGGATTATACTTCCCACTTCATTCAGCTCAGCCTTTCTCTTCATTCCCTAGCTCGTTTTCTTGCTTTATTTTTCTATACCACCTGATACATAACGCGTTCATTTATTGAATTACTGAGTATCCATCTCCCATGTTGCCTTAGGATGTAAGCTCCATGAGGGTAAGCTCTAGACCAAAACCATGCCCGGCATAAATGCCTACTGGGTAAATGGGTTCCCAGTGGGACTCAGGTGCTCAGTCAGTATGGATGAATTGAAGTATACTTCTAGAAACATAACCCTACAAAACCAAGCCTTTATCTGAAAGCCCCAGCAACCTGAGCTTCAAATAGTATCTTTTCTTTCTCTCCCATTGGGATTTTAAAAAGCCTTCAAAAATATAAGCGTAACTCAGCTATAACAAGTTGTCAAATAAAGATTATACTTCATGCTTGATATTTTCAACTTATGATATTGAATCTGAGAGAAACAAAAAGGGGAATCGATAATATTATATTTTCATACTACTAAAGAGAATTATTGATAATTTTGTCTTCTCAAAACAATTTTCATTTTGCTACACTGGACTTAAGCCACAAATTTAAGATAGCATTTGGAATGAATAGATGTCGTATGCTTTTTTTTTTTTTTTTTTTTTGAAGATTGTCAATCAGAAGACTTCATGACACTTGAACACACCATTTAAAGGATAAGCATAAAGCAAACAGCTGGTTACTTGTCTCCCAGGTCAAATAACAGCAAAGCCAGCTCTCTCAGAGGTAACCCCTCCCTGAGTTCTGAGCACAACTACCCCCTGCCCCATAGATGATACAACTCTGACATATGTGATAATCTTTCATTGGCTTTTCTTTATTGTTTTGCAACCCATGTTTTATAATTTTTATCAAATTGCGTTTTTGTCAAAATAACAACAGTTTTTTCTCATTGAGAAAAAATTAAAAGAAGAAATAGTTTCCTGTCTTCCCCAGTACCATTATACAGAGGCATTAGTGAATGCTCACCTTTTAGAAATTTCTTCTGATTCATATCTCCATACAATTAAACAATACGCTTATATTGCTAGCGCATGCTGTACCCATGTTAAGAGAGTGGGAGTACAGGGGAAAAATGTTCTTACCAATAGAATGAAAATTTAACTTTTCCTTAGCAACCCTGCATGCTAGAAAGCATTAGAACAATTTTTCAGTGTTCCAAGAAAAAAAATTTTTTTCAAACTAAAAATTTACTTTCAGCCAAAGTATCAATTAAATATGATATTAACTACAAGGCAAAAGAAAATTTATTACCTACACATCCTTTCTAAAGCAGTTACTACATGAAGCAATTTATAGAGTCAGTGTAATCCCTATCAAAATCCTAACAACATTTTTCTTTACAGAAATAGAATTAAAAATCCTAAAATTTATATGGAACCATAAGAGACCCTGAATAGGTAACACTATCAAAGAACAAAGTTGGAGGCATCATTCTTCCTGACTTCAAAATTTATTATACAGCTCAGCGCCCATAGCACAGTGGTTAAAGTGCCAGCCACATACCCCGAGGGTGGTGGGTTTGAACCCGGCCCAGGCCAGCTAAACAACTGCAACAACAACAAAATAGCCAGGCGTTGTGGCAGGTGCCTGTAGTCCCAGCTACTTGGGAGGCTGAGGCAAGAGAAATGCTTAAGCCCAAGCGTTGTAAGTTGCTGTAAGCTGTGACGCCAGAGCACTCTACCAAGGGCGACATAGTGAGACTCTGTCTCAAAAAAATAAAAAAAAAAATTATAAAGCTACAGTAGCCAAAGCAGCATGATACTGGCATAAAAACAGACACACAGACCACTAGAACAGAAAAGAGAACCCAGATACAAATCCACGTATTTACAGCTAACTTATCATTGACAAAAGTGCCAAGAACTTACAATGGGAAAAAGATAGTCTTTTCAATACATGTCCTGGAAAAACTGGATAATTATATGCAGAAGACTGAAACTATACCCCCTCTCTCAATATATGAAAATCAAATCAAAGTGAATTAAAAGCTTGAACCTAAGACCCTGAACTATGAAAGTACTAAAAGAAAACATTGGGGAAATGCTTAGGTCTGAGTAAAGATTTATTGTGTAAGATCTCAAAAGCACAATAACTGAAGTAAAAATGGCTTCGTCAAGCTACAAAACTTCAGCACAGCACAGAAAGCAGTTAACAGACAACTCACAGAAGGGAGAAAATATTAGCAAACTATCCACCTGACAAGGGATTAATAAGGAGACTATATAAGGAGTTCAAACAACTCAATAGTGAAATAACAATCATGCTGCTAATCCAATTAAAAATGAGCAAAAGATCTGAATAGACATTTCTCAAAAGAAGACATACATATGGTCAACAGGTGTATGAGAAAATGTTCAACATCACTAATCAGAGGCCTGCACATCAAAATAACAACGCAATATCATTTTACCCCGGTTAAAATGGCTTGTTTCAAAAAGACAGGCAACAAAGAAAGGGGAACATTGTACATTATTGGTGGGAAAGTAAGTTAGTACGGCCACGGCGGAGAATGATATAGAAGTTCCTCAAAAGACCAAAAATATAGCTACCTGACTTTACAGCAATTCCACTACTGGGTATATATCCAAAAGAAAGGAAATCAAAAAGGATCTGTACTCCCTGTTTATTGGAAAATTATTCATAAGAACCAAAATATGGAACCAACCATCTATAAATGGATAGATAAGGAAAATGTGGTATTTATACACAATGCAATGTTATTCTGCCATAACGAAGAATGAACTTTTGTCATTTGTGGCAACATGGATGGAACTAGAGGCCATTATGTTAAGTGAAATAAGACGATCACAGGAAGACAAATATTGCATGTCCTCATTCACATGGAGGAGCTAAAAAAAAGTCAACTCATGAAAATAGAGACTAGTTTAGTGGTTACCAGAGGCTGGGGAAGGGAGGGAGGAAAAAAAGAGCATTAATGTATTTACTTAAAAAAGGTAAAGATGGTCAATTATCTATGTACATTTTACCTCATTAAAAAAGTAAAATAAATTTTAAAAAGAAGTTACCTGGGGAATTGCTTTAGCAAACCAAGGCAGTAGGACCTTGAACAAAATGTGGGCTCTCAGAAGCCGTCTGATCTAGTGAAGACCCTGGGTGATTTCTGTGCAGGACCTTAGAGACTGAGATGTCCAAATTGGAGCAGAGGAGATGTCAGGGACAGAGAAGAGGATTTGATGGAGGACCTGATGGCATAAGGAGATTAGATAAACCTGAGGGATAAAAGAAAGGCAAAGATTCTCAGAAAGGCAAATACAGACTCTGAGGGGAGAACACCAAGACACGTCATGTAATCAGAGTAATTACTAACTTTACACAATATTTTTTCATGGCCATAATAACGTAAACCCTATTACTCATCTTCAACTCCTGGACTAAATCTATCCAGAGAGCACAAAAGACTTAGCTTTGGTCACAGAACAGATTATAAATATCACGGGGCATCTTTTTCTTCATTCTTAACATGGAAATGCAGTGGTTCTATGTCTGGTAGACTCCTGCCCTTCAGCTCTGGGAAATGCCTCCTATTTCACAGTATCCATTTGCTCTTTCTGTCACTACTGTTAATCAGCTGCAGAACATCCGGTGCTAGCACTCTATGGTGCGTTTTTTTCCTCTTTTTTGCCCTTGCTGGGAGATTTATTTGAATTTATATTCCAGTGCTTCTGTTGAAAAAGATACATAGATGCACACAACGAAACCTCTTTAAGCGACCACCCAAAGAACTGCAACAAACTGGTCAACTTACAGAGGTAGTAACATACATATCCCCTCTATGAAAATTAGGTCAACATAAGGAGCTGGTCAATGGAGGGAGGTGGTCAACTATGGAGGTTCTACTTCTCAAATCTCTCTGAGGATGCTAATTGGGGGTTTCTTTCTTCCCTTTTGTTTCCTGTTTCTTGGGTTTTTCTTGGTTATTTTTTATCTATCTTTGATGTTGTGGACTTTCTTCAAAGCCTCCTCTGGGCTTCCTCAAGTTGTCTTTACTCCAGAATGAGGCAATGAGATGCTATTCGGTTTTGTTGGGGGCTTGCACCTGAAGGGCCTTATCAGCGGTGATTTAGCCCTAGGGTGATTTGGCTCTGTCAGCTGCCTGCTGTGGAATCTGACAGCACTCTGCTGTAGTTTCTTCCTAGACTTGTTGTGAGCATTAAATGTAATGGACTCATTACAGGGTTATATAACTATTTGCTGCTTCTGTTACTTTCAGGTGTGCTGAAGAAAATCCTCAGGTAACTTCTTTTTTAAATTTAATTACTCAGTAGGGAGCTCCAAAATGCCAGGATATCGGGGATCTTACCTTCAGGAGGACAAGGCTGTCGGCCTTCTGGAGGATAGGGGAGTAGAGGCAGGAGAGGGTCTGGCTGCTACATGGCCTGAGAGGATAATGCTCTAGTCTGATTTTTCTTTTCTTTTCTTTTCTTTTCTTTTCTTTTCTTTTCTTTTCTTTTCTTTTCTTTTCTTTTCTTTTCTTTTCTTTTTTTGAGACAGAGTCTCACTGTGTCACCCTTGGTAGAGTGTCATGGCGTCACAGCTCATAGCAACCTCCAATTTGGGCTTCCGCGATTCTCCTGCCTCAGCCTCCCGAGTAGCTGGGACTACAGGTGGCTGCCACAGTGCCCGGCTATTTCTTGTTGCAGTTGCCACTGCTGTTTTAGCTGGCTGGGCCAGGGTTCGAACCCACCATCCTCGGTATGTGGGGCCAGTGCCCTACCCACTGAGCCAAGGCGCTGCCCTCCAGCATGATATTTCCGTAATCACCGAGGTTTCAGCCTCCTGCTCTCTCAGCCAGTGTTTGTGAATTGCCTTGCCTCCTAAGTCTTGCATTGCACAGACGTGTCTCTCAGTTCAATCTTCCTCTACCCCACTCGTGTAACGTGGGTTTGGCTTCCTTGATCCTCTTTCTCCTACTACCCCTCCTCCATCCACCATCTGCCTTCCAGAAATTCTCCCAAAATTGCTTACCTGCTAAGAGTCCCTTTACCATTAGGGGTTGAAAAGTTAATCACTTTTGGGCGGCTCCTGTGGCTCAGTGAGAAGGGTGCTGGCCCCATATACTGAGGGTGGTGAGTTCAAAGCCGGCCCTGGACAAACTGCAACAAAAATAGCTGGGTGTTGTGGTAGGTGTCTGTAGTCCCAGCTACTCAGGAGGCTGAGGCAAGAGAATCACCTAAGCAAAAAAAAAAAGTTAATCACTTTTTAAATGTCACTTGTCTTTATCTTGGTGAAGATAAATCAAACATGCTTATCTGCCCTCTTTAATCAGACATTCGCAGACCCTCCTGACAGACACAGTGCCTCGAGTTCCATGTGTGAAATCCTAGCTCTTTTTTGTTCTTTTCTTATACTTGTGGGGTCTTCTAAGCTTGGGTAAGATGAGAAAGGAAAGGAAGAAAATGGTGGCCAAAGTGACTTGGTTTAGTTGAGGGTCCTTTGAAGATAATCTACTATTGTATTGCCCTCCTGATTTGCAGTCAGCAGGAGAGAAGATTTTAGGCAAAGTTTCAGGAAAGACATTGCAAGTAATGATAAAAATACATCACTTAAATAGGAAGATAGAATTACTTCCGATTTCCAAAGTTATTATGAGCATATCTTTTATCGTAAGTACCACCAGATCATTCTTCCATGGCACTATTGCTGGAAGTCAATATGCATATTAGCTCAAGAATGGATGTGGGCTATTTCTGCAAAATACAGTAGTAGTTCCATTATGAATAATAGTTATTAGTTGGCTTATGATTCACTATTTCCATTACACTTATAATATGAACATATTGAGTAGAATTAGGCTACTGCTTGGAAGCTCAAGATGGTAGGATTTGTAAGCATTTATGAAATTTAAGCATTTAAAAATTTTATTGGCAACTAAAAATAACTTCAACAGATTAGGAACTACCCTTCAAACAAATAATAATAGGTTGATAACCACACCCTGATTAAGAAATTCGCTAGTAGGTAATCTTTATTAAAGGAAAGTATGTTTTAACCATAACATACATATCAGTCAGGGTCTAACTAGAACAACAGAAACCACTACATGTATTTGTAACAGAGGGAATTTAATATGCAGAAGTGGTCACACAGATGACAGAGAATCTGTGAAGCTTAGATTAGCAACGGCAGGAAGTGACTCCCAATCCTGGGCCGAAGAAACAATCTGGGGAGATGGTGTTACCATTGCCCAGAGCCTGGAACCACTGATGGCAGCGGGAACCATAGTGGCCTTTCTGGCAGGGGCTGGAGCCATGCCAGTTACTGTCAGAGGTGCCTCCAAGACTGAGAGGCTCAGAGAGACACCCTGGCCTCTTCCCTCCTCCCACCCTCCAGTGCTCCTCATCGGCCACGTCCAGCTGAAGCGTAGATGACTGGGAGCCTGGGAAATCTGCTTCCGGAGATGAGCCTCCCTGATAGACAGCAGAGCAGGCAAAGGGTGAGAACAGATCTGAATGCAAACAGGCCCAGCACCTGTATGATGTGTGTGTGTATTTCACGTGGCATGATCATCCCTTAGGTGCAGCCTCTGCTGAGGAGCTCTGTGTAATAGGAATCCGTGTGCGCATGCCTCTGCAGCTCTGTACGTGCTCAGATCAAATGACAGCCACAGTCTTATCCAGCCGTGCCAGGACTGTCTTAGTGAATTAAGATCGGGTTCAAATGAACCATAAACTATTGCTAATATAGTACCAATTAAATGATATTTTCAATTCTTTAAGCCAGGAAGCACATCCCCCACCTGCCTTTGGACACAGAAACCATTTTCCTCCTCTGGATTCATCTCTCTTCCTAACACTGTGTACAGTCTAAGATGCATAGCTACAATTCCAGTGATTGCATAAATGCCGTGCAACCCACCCAGCCAGAATTTATCAACTGCATGGCTTTTTAAATGGTCACCTAAATTTAACATTCTTTGGTAATAGTCATGAAAATATAAAAGAAGAGAATTCTGAAACCAAGGCTTCACAAATTATGAAGAACAGTTCTTTGGGTCCTCCTTTATAAAAGCTTGTGGTGAAAGTGTTGAACTGGCTGTTTTCCCTCATTAATGTCTGCCTGGCAGACAGCAGAATAAATCATTTGCAGGTGACAGTGCCTGTTTTCAGAGCCTCTGAAATCTGCAGGGCGTAGAGAAGTCTGGAGGCTTGGCTTCTTCAGATGCGAGCATCTAGCTGCGAAGGAGACCCAGAAAGCATGAGAGAAGCAGAGCCTTCAGCCTGTGCTTCCCAGACCGCTGCCCACATGGAGTGGACCAGGCTGAGCCAGGTGACGTTGACTCTTCCTGTCTACTCCTCATCTGAGAGTCTCATCCTAACTCTCCCTTGTAAGACTGTAAGCAAAAGGAAATAAAAACACTGAGCTGTAGATTGTGCTGGCTTTTCTACTCTTACCTTTTGTTGCAATGGAGTAAAAGCTTGATGACTGAAAGGGAACCATACAATTCTAAATAATTATAACTAAGAAATGGGTAGAAGGGAGAAATGGAAAAAGAGTGAAATAGGTTATAGGGGGAGGGGCTCATGAGAAAATTTCCCCAGCCAATGGGAAGCATTTATTTCAATGCCACCAAGCTCACCCCCAACCCAGCTTCAAGGTTATTCACAGAGAAAATCTCCTAATAAAAGCTTATCAGCTCTGGCTAATCACCAGGAGTATTAAAATAGCTAGCTAACCAGGCCAGTTAAATCAGACTCTTTGGGATGAGACCTGGGTATCACAATTCTTTAAAGGTCCCCTTGACTTCAACATGCAGCTAGGATGGAGAGTCTCCGATGAGAGCCCCACATTGGGCATATCATTGCCAAAGATTGAAGGGTTGAACCTGAGGAGTTTCAGAGAGACGTGATTGTTTTAACTGGGAGGAAACCACAGTCACTCATCAGAGCCATGAAGCCCAGTGGGGGTTTGCTTCAGGAAGTTTATTCAGCCTTTGTAAGCCAGAAACTGCCCCTGCAGTCCTGCTGGGGACAGGCCTTCCACCCACACTGCTGTGATCAGAGTTTCTCAGTGGGGGTGACCCTGTCTCCCAGGGGCCTTTGGGAAATCCATGGGGGTGTTTTCAATTGCCACAATGATTTGGCAATTTAAAACACCCCCATGGATTTGGTGGGGGAGGCCTGGGAGGACACTAAGCTGTCAGAAGGGGTAAGAGAGGAGCAAGGAAGGAAACCAGCCTTGGGAACCTACTGTATGCTTGGCAGAACGGTGGGGGCTTCAGACAGGTTAGGGGCACCCAGCTTCCCACCTCCACCACTGACACACCCAACACAGCACAGCCGCAAGCAGCTTTCCCAAGCTCAGGGAGACCTGATGCGCCAATGTGAGAAGCTGAGGGAGGGAGCCCAAGCAAAAGATGAAGGGATTCTCGCCTTGCACGAGATAATTTGTGTGCATGAACGAGGAGCAAAGTTGAATTAACAGGCACACTATGAATATCACAAGTAAACAGGGTTGAGAAAAGAAAAATCTGACCTTGCAGCATGAGGTCTGCTTGGTGGCAGAAGAGAGAATGAGCTGCTGACAGAGCAGACCCCCCCACTTCTCAATGCTCGCATCCCTGCACCTCCGGGGCCAGAGCTTAGCTCATCCCAGCACAAGTCTTCAATATCAGCTATTTCCAACGGCAGCCCTGTGGTCACCCCACACCTATGTCCCAGAACTGACCCTAACCAACTCTCCCAAAGCCATTAAAAAATATGCTCTGCCATCTAGAAAGATCGTGTTTCCCTTTCCCATGGACACCACCAGAGCTTTTTTCCAAGTCAGTCATGTATCCAGAGCCAGTACCCCATCTTTTCAATCCACCCTCAAACCCCAGCTTCTTTCTTTTGCAAAAGTTCTTGGTAGTGCATCTGGGAGAGATTGATGACTGTTGACAGTGTACAATAAAGCCTGGATTCCTCGATGAGAAGTGTCTAGAAATACCACAGGCCTGTCTGCCCTCTCAGGAAGATGGAGATTTTCTTTATTTCTTCTCTAGGATCAACAGGAGAGCTTCTTGCAACAGTAGCTGTGATAGAATAATGGCCCCCAAAGATGTCCACATCCTAATCCCAAGAACCTGTGAATATGTTACCTTACATGGCAAAAAGGGCTTTGGAGATATGATTAAGATTATGGACCCTGAGATGGGGAGATTATCCTGGATTATCTGAATGAGCACAATATAATCACAACTCCTTAAAAGCAGTGGATCTTTCCCAGCTGTAGTTGGTCAGAGAGAGACGCGACTGTGGGAGAGAGGTCAGAGGGGTGCAATGCTGCTGCTTCTGAGATGAATGACAGGGGCCAGGAGCCAAGGCATGCGAGCTGGAAGAGGCAGGAAAGGGATTCTCCCCTAAAGCCTCTAGAATGAAACACACACCACAGGCACCTTGATTTCAACCCAGTGGGGTCCATGTCAGACTTCTGACCTACAGAAGTGTAAGATTATGTGTGTTTTAAGCCACCAAGTTTGTGGTGATTTATAGCTAACACACAGTCAACGCTGCCTGCAGTTGGAGGTCTGCTGTCCTGCTGTTACTGTGTTCAAAGTGCACCTGGGGTCCTAAGGTACCTGGGAGACGTGGAATAGATTTTGTGCTTTGGACATACCGATTAGATCCGAGACCCTCAATGGCCTCAGGATTCCAGTTTTCTCTCCTCTTGGAGAGGAGAAATTGGGTGAAAATTTTAAGTTTACATGTCCTCACTTACAGTGGAACATGTCACCAGGGCACAAAGACAAAGGAGACAAGTTATATGAATCTGACATGTAACCATCTCACGACTACCTGATGTTCGGGGCTGATCCTGTGGCCATTTCTTCATTCAGAAGGAGGGCTGTACTTTGATCCCTGCCTGGTCCTGGCTCCACTGAAGTTGCTCAAGATATTTGTCCATTTCTCGGTGGCAATACCAGCCTGCAACCCACAGCCCTGAGGATACCCCCCTCTGCTGAAGTGTGTAGACCGGAAAACAAACTCCTGGTGGACAGGAAGCCTCTGCATGTTATAAAACCCTCAGGGGCCACAGTCTGGACTCAGTGGCCAGTAAGGGAGAAACCTGCTGGATCCCTTTGTTCAGAGCCCTCCTCTTTCCCTATCTCCTATTCCCCCATTCCTGGCAGGAGTCCAGCCCCGTAGCCTCACTAGCTAAAGGCGACTCATGATTTGGCCTCATGTCATCACCTAACCACCCCAGGTCCTTGCGTCTGCATTTCATGCCCTGACATAGTGCCCAGAAGTTCCCAAATGATGCTGCTGTCCTGTTCCCTTGATGTACACCCCTTGGGATTTTGACATAAGTCACAGAAGATTAAACTGGAATTTGGGGTCCTGGTTGCTGTGAACTGCCCATCTTGCCCCCTGGGTGGGAAGGGATTGCTACTTTTACCTCAAAGGTCCCTGATTGCTGCCCGCTCTCTTCCTTGCCCTAACCCTCCTCCAACCCAGCAAGCTCCATGACTGTGTTCTCCCAGACCAATCCCAATGACACAGTCCGCCATTCCTGAAGTGTAGGCAGTGGATGGGAGAGACTGTGCAGCCTTGTTTTTGATGTTTCAGTCAATACCATAACCACATACGCTTGCATTTGTTCTCAGTGGAGATGGAACACAGCTCTACTGGAGGTTTATTGCTTCGATTCAATTTTTCTTTCACAACAAGTAATTCCCTTTCACCCTCAGCTTAAAACAACTGTCCTCTCTTCTTCCTGAGCTGAATGGCTTGCCCGAGAGCTCTTGTTCCCAGTTTTATTTTTCCCTCCTTGAACTATTGCTTTTCTCAGCAATAGACTTCTCTCGTCAGTCTTTAGCTTTGTGCTGCCTTCTTCCTGCTGCCTGTACACAAACCCAGATCTGTCCATTAAAGAAAAAAAGTTTCATGTGACGTCATCACCCTCACTAGCTTTCCTTCAAGACTAAACTTCCTGCGTGCGGGTTTGCACCTGCTGTTCGGCCTCACCTCCCACCAGCCACAGTCCGGGCATGATGCACCCTGCTCCCCCACAGCTGTGTTCCCAAGGGTCACCAGGCTTCCGCTGATTTCCTAAACCAGGAGCCTCTTCTCGGGTCTTATGTGATTACTTTAGATTTTCCAGAGTTCTCAAATGGACAAAAAAATAGAGAGAATGGTATAATAAACACATACATTCGTTACTCAGATCGAACCATTGTTAATATTTCACCACGATTGTTTCATCCATTTTTTTGCTAAATTAATATTCAATAAATTATAGACATTCTACTATTTTGTCACCCTGGACTTACTCAAGGTGTATTTATAAAGGACTGAACATTTTCCTATATACCCGCAATATTATATCACACCTAACAAAATGAATGGTAATTCTGTGATATCATCTTATATGTGTATCCCACATTCCTACGGTTTCATTAATTATTCTAGAAATATGTTTAATTATTCATTAATTATAATTTCCTTAATTTTTCATTAATTATTCATTAATTATTCTAGAAATATGTTTACAGCAGGTGTATTCAGACCAGGCTGCAGTCATGGATGCCCACTGTGTGGTGGCTGTGTCTTGGTCTTTGCTGACGACCTCATTGTGCCTCTGTTGAGCAGCTTCTTCTTGAAATCTTCCCTTGGTTTCCATACCATCAACTCTCTTTCTCTTAGTTTTTCTACTCTTGATCGCCTGTTTTCTTCACACACCTTTCCTTTTCCCCTTGTCTTTTCAGTGTTGGTGCTTCACAGGATTCTGTCCTGGGGTGTCCATTCTCACCTTCACTTGTTTCCTAGGCAATTTGACTGAATAATGTTCCATTGTATAGACGGATACCACCCATTGTATGGCTGCACCACTTTTTGTTTTCCCATTTATTAGGGGATGGACGTTTGACTTGTTTCTACGTTGGGGCTCTTTATTATGGGTTCATAATAAGCTCCTTTGAACAGCATTTGCATATAGTCATTTGTATTCGTATACAAGTTTTGTGTGGATATTTGTTTTTATTACTTTTGGTTATATACTGAGTAGAGAATTGCTGGGTTATATAGTAAGTCTTGTTTAACATTTCAGGGAACTGTCAAACTGCTTTCCCAAGTGGCTATGCTCTTTGACGATCCCACCAGCACTCTCTGAATGTTCCAATTTCTCCACATCCTCGTCAACACTTGTTATTGTCTCTCTTTTTGATTATACCTGTTCTAGAGGGGGTGAAGTAGTATCTCATCCTGGTTTTGATTTTTATTTCCCTGATGGTGAATGAGTTGAATATCTTTTCATGTGCTTATTAACTACTTACAGGTGTTCTTTGGAGAAATGTCTATTTAGATACTTTTCCAGTTTTTCCCTTGGGTTATTTGTCTTGTTATTAGTGACTTCTGCAAGTTTCCATGTATTCTAAATACACACTTACCTTTTAAACAATAGATTTTTAACAAATCACTTAACCACTCCAGGCCTCTGTTTCCTCAGCTGTAAACTGGTGAGAGATTTTGGATTTCGTTCTTGACACCTCTAAGCTTGCTTCTAAGTTCAATAACACAAAAATCAAGACTATTCCTGGTGGCACGCAGCACTCAGGGCAAGCCACGTGGAAAAATCACCATGTCTGCCTTGCCTGCTGCTATATTCCAAGCACAAAACGCAGCGACCCACACACAGTAAGGAACGAACTAGATAGTCCTACTTAGTCCCCACTCAGCCCATTAAGTGCCACACCTGTAAAGGTCATCAGGTCATTGGCGGCTACCACATTGCCACGTCTGGCCAGGACGCTTCCTGGGGAGTCCGTCTGCTGACCCAGCACTTCCACTTGCAGTTGCAGGAGGGGCTTTTGCAGAAAGTCCAGCTGCAAGTCCAGCATCACAACTGTGATGTGCCAGAAATAGAACTCTTGATTCCCCCGTGTGCCCCGAACCTGCTCTCCCCTTCCGCATCCCATACTAGGCTTTCTAATTTCAGTAAATGATACCTCCTCCAATGAGAGGCTCAGGCAAACACCTAGGAATCATTCTTAACCACTCTTCTTCCTTAAAGGCTATCTGATTCATCAAGAAGCCTCATCAGCTCTGCCTTCAGAACACACCCCAGTCCAAGCACTTCTTAACCTCAGGCCCAAGCTATGACATTCTCTTCCCTGAATTCTGTAGCAGCATCTCATCTGGTGCCCCCAGGTCTACTCTACCCCACTTACCACCTTTTCTCCACACAATAGCCAGGATGATCTTCCCAAAACTTCACTTGATCTTAGCCAAAAGGCTGAGAAGTGCAGATCACACCAATCCCCTGTTCAAAACTTTCCAAAGACTTCCTATCATGCTCAGAATCAACCTGAAGTCCTGACCATGTTAGGACTGGAACAGCTCACTTTCTGGGTCTGCTTCCTTTCTGATCTGACCTCTCTCTCTCTGTGCCTTGCTGATTGCAATATGGCCTGGCTGGCCTCCTTATATCCCTTGAACTTACCCAGAATATTCTACCTCATGGTCTTGGCACCTACTGGTCTCTGCCTGCAACACTGTTGTACCTGAGATTTCAGCAAGGCTCACTCTCTTGCTTCAGTCAGGTCTCTGCCTGAATGTCACAACCTCAGGGACGCTGTATTAACACTCTTTCTACAAAAGCCCCTCCTGCAACTCACCGTCCCTTTCTCTGCTTTATGTTCATTCAGCACTCTTAATGTCCCCTAAAATTTTGTATGCATTTGTTTGTCCCCTTCCTAACTGTCTCCCGCACCAGCATGTCGCTCTGGATGGGCAGAGGCAGACCTCATCTCTGTCTACTGCTGTATTCCTAGTGCCCCCTGCTAGCAATTTCCAGCACATTATAGACATTCAATAAATCTTGCTCAATAAATAAATAAATTATATCCTAATTAATCATTTGAGAACAAGCCCAGGGTGTGTACCCCTAACTGATCTCCTTAGGCCAATCATCTACTTTCTCCTGATTGCGGTTCCTCCCCGGTTCCTCCATAAAAAATGAACTATTAATACCTACTGTGAATGAAGGTTGTGAGAATTAGAGATAAGAGATGAAGGTGTTCAATTCACAAACTTGTCATTACCCATAAAAGCAAACGTTCTCCTTCATGTGTTGCTTGGTTGAAGGACAAAGGGGGATGACCATGCCTGCTCTCTTAGAACCACAATCATTGACTGAAAACGCCGTGCTACGGGCTAAGGAAGGAAATGAATCAACTTCAGCTCAATAGATGCAGTGAGCTGGGTTTGCACAACAGCCAGCAACTCAGGCTTCAAGATGCTACTTTCAAATTCAAGTCAAGGCATGACTGTTCTGTGGACTGAGCAGGGTTGAAGGGGATGATTCAAAGTGACTTCAGCTTTTGAGTAATCCGGTCCTGCCACCAAACCACAAGCAACACCTCATCCAGGGTGGCAACTTCCTTTGCAGCTCTCTCCTAAGGCCTGTCAACCTGGTAAAATAATGTGCAGTGGTTACAAAGGATGGGACCTCTCTCTGTGTTCTGACAACACGGGTTGTGGAGTGAAGAACTCCAGTTGCAGATGCATATACAATACACACACACACCAACAGCCCTCCACGGTACTTGTGTAGGGGTTTCTACATCTATTTGTAAATGTATAGGAAACGGTCGGGAAGGACGGAAACCACATCAGTTATACTCAGTTGCACCGTGAGTTTCCTCAGAGCAGCGGAGAGAGACTAAAACTGGAAGTGGGCATCAAAGGAGACTTCAGCTATCCGTTGACTAATACGGTAGAAAGAGAATGTGTTATGAAACTAGAAATTGATTTTTAAAACTGCCCAAGCGAGATGTGCTAAAAGACCATTTGGGGAGTAAGTAAAATGAAGTAATTAATTTCTCCCTAACTAGTGGTTCTCAAATGAGCAGTCTCACCCCTCAGAAGGCATTTGGAAATGCCCCGGGGCATTTTTTGGTTGTCACAAAGACTCCCAGGGGCTGCTGGTGTTTAGTTCCCCAGGGATGAGGGATGCCAAATGTCCATCACTGGGCAGGTCCCACGTTAGAGTAGCATCCCTGCCCCAGTGCTAACAGCTGCCCTCGTGAGAAACTGCGCAAAAGTTTGGCTTGGTTAGACTTGTAGATTCATCTATGACGCACAGTGAAGAATTGTTCTTCTGCCTTTGGTTTGAACTACCGAGATGCCCAACCCATGTTGTCTCTGGATGTGTAAAATAGTAAATTTTGTAACTGACAGGCAAGAGGGATAACTGGAAGCCAGGCCGGCCGCTCCTGCCAGTGGCTTGGGTTTGATGTCTTCCACTCAGAGTGTGGGAGCATTTCTGAGCGGAAAGCTTTGTACTAAGCTGAGGCTTTAAGACAAGTGTCCCATCAGTCAGCAGTGGGCAAGTCTGAGAGCCTCCAAGGGAAAGTGGGGAGGGCAGCAGCAGAGCCCACCCAGAGCCACATGCTCTCAGACTGCTGCTCCAGGAAGCAGCTCCCAACTCCCAGCAACAAGAGACAGGAAGGGGATGACAGGTAGAACAGAGAGAATGTGTGGTATTTTTGTTTTTTTCTTTCTTTGTGTGTGTGTGTGCATGTGTGATTTTTTTGTTTCTTTGACACTACTGTGGTTTGTGCATTCAACAAATATACTGAGGGCCAGGCATAGTGGCTCATGCCTGTAATCCTAGCAGCCTGGGAGGCTGAGGTAGGTGGATTGTCTGAGGTCAGGAGTTCAAGACCAGCCTGAACAAGAGTGAGACCCCGTGTCTAAAACTAGACAAATGTCGTGTCCCCAGCTACTTGGGAGGCTGAGGCAAGAGAATCACCTAAGCCCAGGAGTTGGAGGTTGCTGTGAGCTGTGATGCCACAGCACTCTACCGAGGGCGATAAAGTAAAACTCTGTCTCTACCAAAAAAACCCCAAAAACAAAAACAAAACAACAGTGAGTTACTTGGAGTTTCTAAGCACACTATGCTGAGTTGTACTTTTGCTTATTCTCTTGGTCCTTCTGAATGCTTTCCTTTCCTCACTTGGTTAACTTTCCACTTAAACTTCTACAAGAGGAGTCTCTTTTTTCTAGGAGACCTTTTCTGGTATCTTCTTTCCCCTTTGACTGCTTTGCACTGTGATATAATTTGATACAATTCACCAAATTGTGAAAACATGGTCAGAGATTGTCCTCACCATTAGCCAGTAAATGCTTGGAAGTTCTCAGATCCTATCACATGATAGCTCTTAATAAACGTTTCCTAAATGATTGAACTCACCTGCTTTTCCTTAGGAGTTTGTTAGCATCTAATATGGGTAAGCAAAGAGCAAAATCAGGTCTTTTAAAACAGTGATAACTGTTATGAAACTACAAGCATAATGTGATTGATGGAGATTAGTGTGGTCAACACACAATGAAGAGTTCAGCAGACACCCCTCTGGGGAGCTGGCCCAGGGAGGTGGGTGGGCCCTGTTGAGGGGAATCAGTTGTGCTGCTGCTGGCCACAGTGGCAGCCGTGGGAGGCCTGCGCCTGTCCCCGTCTCTGCCAGCCCAGCTATCTGCAATAGCAGATGTAGGCCTGAGCTTGCGGGTTATCTGTGTTGCTGGGCAAGGAAGAATTATCTTGAGGAACGTCACCCTTCTCATTTTGTTCTGCAGCCATCTCAGTCCAGCCTTCCAGCTGAACTCAGGCTAGGATTTCAGCTTTCATCATGAAAGGAGGTTGCTTTCATTTGCTTCACAGGCTTAGGACTGGAGATTACTGGTTAACTGGCATGAGATTTTCAAAATCATTGTTACTTAAAAATACTTGTATGTCGCGCCTGTGGCTCAGTGAGTGGGGCGCCGGCCCCATATACCGAGGGTGGCGGGTTCAAACCCAGCCCCGGCCGAACTGCAACAACAACAACAAAATGGCTGGGTGTTGTGGCGGGCGCCTGTAGTCCCAGCTGCTTGGGAGGCGGAGGCAGGAGAATCGCGGAAGCCTAAGAGCTGGAGGTTGCTGTGAGTCCTGTGATGTCATGGCACTCTACCGAGGGCAGTAAAGTGAGACTCTGTCTGTACAAAAAAACCCCAAACCAAAACCACTTGTATGTCAATTACTTTGTCAGGCAGTTCTAAATGCTACAAATATTAAGTCACAACAAATCTACAGGACCTGAGCCGAGGACCTTGCCTGCCGGCAGCAGTAGCCCTGGGTGAGGAGGGCCCCACAGCACAGGCGCTGGTGTCAGCACAAGCCCAGAGCTACTGACTCAGACCTGCCTCTGCATGGGGATTCTTATGGATGGGCAAATTTGACGACAATGATCTAGTCCATTTTTTCATTTTTAGAAAGCGGATCTGAAAAATTAGCTCACCATATCTAGCTAATGGTCCAAAACCAGGTAAGTGTTCTATTTTTACACACCCTTTCCCCTCCTTAGTTAAAGTTCACTTTTCAAGTAGGAGTACCAAGCAGGGCAGGGTTACAGTCAACCAGACAGCCAGGGAGCAGGACATAGTGTGTGGGAAAGGCAGGGGGCAGTAGTGACTGGGGTCAGGGAGGTACAGGGGAGCATCTGTAAACCACAGACAGTGTCCCTGCTTGAAGGAGTTCAGTATCCAATGTGGGAAAGGGATAGGTAAGTGCCAAAGAGGAGGGGACAGTGACATGTCATCCCACATACAGCTAACTTAAGAGGAAGGAAGGAAGGAAGGAAAGAAGAAAGGAAGGGGGGGGATATAATGCTGTGGGCATTTCCCTCACATTCCCATGAACAGATGGCTCAGACAGAGGCTGTGTTTCCCTGGACTGTTTGGCTACCCCAAGCCTCATAGCACATGGCTCTCTCTAGCTGAGAAAGGATCCAATGTTTAAAGATTTCTCATAAAACACAGCTCTAAATGCAAACCAACCACACTCCCTGGTTGTCAGCCAAAAAAACGTGGTCTGGTGCTAGAAGAAAATGGCTGTGTAAGGCTTCTTGAGAGACATATGTATCCCTTTCTTTATGGATGATTTAAGGGATTTTCAGGGGACATTTAGATGGTACGTATCTCACAGTGGGCACTACCCCTCATGTAAATTGCAATTGCCCTGTGTGTGAAGGGCTCACATCTCCTGCAAGGTCCACGCTGTGGAAACCTGACTGCAGGTCAAGCAGGAAGCAAGAACCTTACAATCATCGGTGGAACCAGACTGTGGAAACATCCACTGTACCAGCACTAACCTCTGGCTGTGCTCAGAGCCCCTGCCAATGGCAGAGCTGGGTGTGGGAAACGCTTTCCCCACCATCCTGCCCTCATCTGGGGCTGCCTGGGTTCCACCCCTTCACCCTGCTGCTAGCCTGCCATCTGCGCTCCTTGACCCTGTGGTAACCCCTCCCTCTCACTGATTAGGCAGGGAGTGGGCAACTGGGCAGGGGCTGTACCCAGTCAACGCCAGGGTTTCCCTCCCAAGTGTGATCTGAGTGGTAGGCCATCTGCACTGGGCCATCCAGATGGCAAAAGCCTCTGAAGCCATGAGGTCCTGTGGACCCTGGGCTGGTAGTTGCCAAGGAGAGACAGGCCGATGGAAGCAGGGGTGAGGTAGGCCTGGCGTGAGCAACCAGCCACACAGGAACTTTTCCGACC
The DNA here is from genome assembly GCA_963574355.1 of Loris lydekkerianus. Classification (NCBI taxonomy): domain Eukaryota; kingdom Metazoa; phylum Chordata; class Mammalia; order Primates; family Lorisidae; genus Loris; species Loris lydekkerianus. The sequence continues at coordinate 70,189 of CAUYPK010033582.1, forward strand.
AAGTCTCCCAGGTGTGCCAGCACCCGACCCTCTAGCCTGGGTTTCCTTTACTTATCCCCTGACACCAACTCCAACCCCCTTTTCATTGAGCTAGTTGGCCTTGGATTCTGTCTCTTGCATCCAAGGAAGGCTTTTTATTGGAGCCAACAGTGAGGCTGGGCTTTATGCTCTCTCCTGGGCCCTCAAGGGCTTTGAAGGCTTGTGCAAAGGAGATGGGTCTCTAGACCTGCGCAGAGCTCACTGTGCAGCTTCTGTCACTGGGACCTTCTGGGACCCACAATGCAAAGTGCTAGAATTTAGCTTGTCTAGGCAAGTTTGTTATCTAAGAAATCCTTTTCTATAGGACAAGTATTTTTCCTTGGTGCTACGTAGAATGCCCACACCCGGTCCACATCCTCCCTTTTCTGATGGTTTCTCTTTGCTACAGGCATACTTGTCAAGGAAGGGCATGAACTTTCCCTATTGTTTATCATAGTAGGCATGGAAATAGTTAACAGCAGTGTCCAATGGTTTTTACATTTTCACCACAGGACCTTTTTTAAAAATGAAAGTTCCTTGAAACCTCAGGACAGAAGAGATGTCAGCCATGCTGTCCTCTGGGTTTCTTCCCTTGGCATCCCTGCCCCCACTCCACCTGCAGACTCTTCTAGAAGCGAGGGACTACAAGGCACCGCTCAGGGCAGCAGATCCTTTTATCCTTATCTACAGCAAACATCATGGAGCATCTGTTACATTTTATAGCCTATCCCAAGCTCTGGACATACAGTGAAGTGTAAGGCGTCCCCAAAATAAAGGAGAGGTGGGGCAGATAAGGTGTAAACAATCTCAGCCAGTGCTGTAACCACAGCAAGGGCTGTGGGCCCAGAGATGGGAGAAGTTGCTGGGGGCGGCCCTACTAAGGAGGTGAGACTTGATCAGCATTTCAATAGGTTTATGTAAAAATAGAAAGTAAAACTGGAGGGTGGGGGAGAGGGGGGAGCCAGACAAGAGAAGCATGAGGCAGGGTGGAAATGCCTGCCATGTGCTCGGGGATCAGGGGATCAGGGGACGGGACGGGTGGCTGTTGAATCTGGCTGGAGTAACAGCGGCATTTGGAATGGGAAAATGGGAGGGGCCAGAATCCGAATGATGGGCTAGGAAAATTCAACTCATTTCAGAGACCATCAAGAGCCCTGAATGATTCAACTTAGAGGGAAAAACATTAGGAGAAAAAAGAAAAACAAGATATGAACAAAAATGAGCCACTGAGCTGCTCAGACGGAATGTCTGCCCAGGCTCTGTAGGAAAGGAAACGGTAGAGGCACATTTCCTAGCTGCGGACCCGCTGCCCACAAAGGGCCACCTGCCTGCTAGACTGGTGAAGGCAGGCGACATTATCTTCCACTGACCTGGCAGACACCAGGAAGCACGGTGACTCATTTTAAGTCCCCCAGCGGAGGACTCCTGGGGGCCCTGACTCACAGGCCTTCCCAGAAGGATTGTCTTTGTCCTTTTCCAAGCAAGGACACGTGGTCACCAGACACTTGTTCACTGACTGGTGAGAGCACATGCCAGCCAGGGCAGTGCTTCTCGGACCTGTCTCCTCTGCCCAGATCCATGACCAGGAAACACCCAAACTTCCTCCCAGCCTCAGCCTCAGCTTATTGTGACACATTTTCAGCCAAAGGAATCCGGGAAGAATGGCCTTTTGTTGGAACTTCTCCTAAGCCCATCAAGGGAACACACACACACACACCCAGTCATTCTTCTTGGAGCAGGCACGACCATCAGTGCTGTAAAAGTGAGGGCTGCCCCCTGGCTCACCCTGACAGAAGGGCACTGATGCTACAAACGTCCTTGGGGAAGACAGCGTAAGACAGTCCTTCATGAGACACAACTTGATGGTGACACATGTGGACTCGCGAGCTGTCTTCCTGTCTGTCTCTCTTTCTCTGAGTTTACCCACTGGTTGCCTCGAGTGAAAAGGATTCTCCGTGTGGGAAGCTAACCAAGGTCTCTGCCCAGTCACCCGGAGCTCTCAGCCATGTTGTTCCACAGGGCACACATTCATCTTGGTCACCCATTGCTTAAAAGGTCACCAACGTAAAAGTAAATCAGACATCAAGATTTGGTGGCATGACTCATGCAATGTAGTTGGAACTGGAGACTTTACAAGCAAAGGTTCAAAGAGAGGCTGCTGCCTATTAATAACATTTTAGCTGACAGCGTACTCTGCATATATCTTCCTTTGATCCTCATAAGAGTCCGGAGACATGGGGAGGGTCTGTGTTCATATTCTGTTGCTTATAACACAATACTTGAAAAAAAAAGGAACTTCCTTCTTATCATTGTGGAGGCTGAGAAGTCCAAGGTCAAGGGGCCACATCTGGTGAGGGCCTTCTTGCTGGTGGGAGCTCTCTTCAGAGTCCTGAGGCATAGCAGAGGATCCCGTGGCAAAGGGGCTGAGTGTGCTCATGCTAGCTTAGGTCTGTCTTTGTCTCCTTATAAAGCCCCTGGTTCCCCTCCATAATAGCCCATTACATAGGCATGAATCTAGTGAAGGATTATTCCATTCATGAAGGCAGAGCCCTCATGACCCAATCACTTCTTAAATACCCACTCTATCACCCACCTCTCAATACTGCCACTTTGGGGATTATTAAGTTTCAACACGAATTTTGGAGAAGACATTAAAATGGTAGCACCCATTATGCAGGGGGTGGTTTCAGGCGCAGAGGTATAAAGAGTTTGAGTGTATGGCACAAGTTCCCTGGATAAGGCAGTGGGTGGCTGCTGCCAATCTCACCCTGGTCCTCTGCTTCCAGAGGCTTTGTTCTTCAAACATCTCCACAGAGTGGATGAGAATGATACCATCAGAAAAAAGGACAAAGAAGGACAAGGACAGCCACTGTACACCCTCTGTCAGTGGAGGACAGCTTTCTGGCAGGGGGTTGCCTTGGACTTCTGAGCCCCTCACACAGAATTTCCAGGAGTCTGTTGCTGAGGCCCTGGGGGGTGAGGGTAGAGGGTATCTTGGCACCCTTAGTCTGGAGGGCCAGCCACAGCTGCAGCCAGTGACTCAGCACTGATGGGAAGGCTGTCAGCTGGAAGGCAGGCCAGACCCCTTCATGAGGTCACTGGCTGCAGTCAGCACTAAACACAACCACCTCGCAGTGCCTGGCACGACTCAAGAGGAAGGAGGCCTTCAGACCGCCTCCCCAGTGCCCTGCAGAGTCTTGCTAGTCCAGCTTGTTCTCTAAAATCTGATTAAAAACAATCCAAGCACAACCACAGGCTGCGCAGTGGAAGAAGAGCAATGAGGGTTAGAGCGCTCGCTATCCTCCGATGCAAGAAACTTCAATTAGATATACTTAAAAATGTACATTATTTTGTGAAGACCTAACTACTAAGTATTTAATAATTTCAAAACAATGGAAACCATTTGCTACTTTTAAAGTTAACTAGCCTTTTGATGACTTTCTTGTGTTTGCTTTTTGTTGGAAGGTATTTGAATATTTGGTTGCAGCATGGAGGTCTGTGGTTTCAGTTGATCCTCTAAGATGGCTATCAGTTATTTGTGACCTTCAGGGTGTCTTGATTTGGGGTAGGTAGGAGAATGTAGATTTGCAACAATAAATGGCAAAAGCAAGAAAGCATTTCTCGGACATTTTGCTCAAGGCGTGGGTATTCTACTGCGTTTTTCCATTTTTCAATTGGATCTTTCTTAGCATCAAACAATGACTTTTAAATGTCCTCTACTGAGAGCTCAATCGACTCTATCTGTAATTCTTTACCTGCCTTGGTGACATCAACTAGGTGAGGCTGAAATGCTAATCTGAGTGTGATGTCACGATTCTTAAATTCAGTGATCCTTTCATTGTATTCGCCAACAAATAGGTCTATAACAGCTGGGTATTCTTCAAATGATTCACCGTGTATCATCCTGCTCATCAGTGACCTTTACCAACTAGGGAATATGTTCACCCAAAATTTCCTTTTAAAGAAGAAGAGTTTTGAAAAAGCATAGCTTTTTTTGAGATGCTTGAAATTTTTGCCACTTATCATACATATAGAAAGTTAGTTTTACCTTCCCCCCCCCCCAAATATATATATATATATTCAGGTTGTTTCGACTTGACATCATCATACAGAAATGATGTATTCCTATAGATATATTCTTTCAACAATTCACATTGCTGATTCTGTTCTTCATTGAATTTAACATCTGTTCTCACAGAGATAAAATTTTGGCTAATACCTGTCCATGAGATAGCCAACCCACTTTAGAATGATAATGCTAACCCACATTAAACACCTCACCAGTCCACTTTAGCACATTATGAAACTGACAATGAATGCTGTGTTGCATTTGTACAAAATAGTCAACAATGCTTACAACTTGTTACAAAGTATCACTTAAAATAGTAGCTGTAGCAAAGAGATTTTGCTGATGCAAGATACAATGAAAAGATATGAGAGCATCTGGATGTTTATACTTTTTAAAAATCTGTGCAATAAATCCTCTGTGTTTTCCTGCCATGAAAAGTGTGCCTTCTGTACATACACTCACATAACTTAGCAAATTCAGTCCAACTTCATGACATTTATTTTGAAAGTTGTTGGAGGTATGTATTCCCCATGTTCTGTTTACAAGAGTGCCCAACATTTTTTTTTTTTTTTTGAGACAAAGTCTCAAGCTGTCACCTTGGGTAGAGTGCCATTGCATCATAGCTCACAGCAACCTCCAACTCTTGGGCTCACGTGATCCTCTTGTCTCATTTTTTTTCTATTTTTATTAGAGACAGGGTCTTGTTTTTGCTCAGACCTGGTCTCAAACTTGTGAGCCCAAGCAATCCACCTGCCTCAGCCTCCCAGAGTTCTGGGATTATAGGCATCAGCCACTTTGCATGGCCAAAAGTGAGTACCGTATATACTCAAGTATAAGCCGAGCTTTTGTGCCGAAAAAAACCCGAACTCGGCTTATACTCGGGTCATACAGGTTATTTGATTCGGTGCGCGTGCACCTAATCAAATGCACGTAGTCTCCAGTTGTCTTCTGCCATCTGCTTGAGGGGGCGGTGCTTCAGCTCAGTCCACAAGTCGCGGCTGAGCTGAAGAGGTAGGCGGCTGAACTGAACTGTATTCCATCAGTGATGATGGTATCTCCGAACTCAGTGATGATGACAATGTCTATGCTGATACCCTCACATCAGATACAGCTGAAGCTCTGTTTGGACATATAGATGATGAGGAGGAGGAATCCAGTTTTGAAGGATTTTAACCTTTGTGATTTAGCTTGATTACCTGTTAAGCTACGGTTTTCTGCACTTTATTTAAAGTTTTAAAGTTGTTGTTGCTAGTTTA